>JAJAGP010000998.1:226568-250415 GCA_025084515.1 Ancistrus triradiatus
TGACAATGATCCCAAACACACCGCTAGGGCAACGAAGGAGTGACTCCGTAAAAAGCATTTCAAGGTTCTGGAGTGGCCTAGCCAGTCTCCAGACTTCAACCCCATAGAACATTTGTGGAGGGAGTTGAAAGTCCATGTTGCCCAGCGACAGCCCCAAAACATCACTGCTCTAGAGGAGATCTGCATGGAGGAATGGGCCAAAATACCAGCTACAGTGTGTTCAAACGTGGTGAAGACTTACAGGAAACCATTAGGACGGTATGTTAAAAAGTGTTTCTTACATTTACTTCGACGTTTATTTCATTGTGGACAGTATGAACCCAAGATTTTTCATGTTTTGTCTGGTCAGCATCCATTCCTGCATTTCAGGCCTGGCCTGTCCCCAATAGAGAGTGTGTGAAGAATTCTGAAATGAAAAATGCAACGACAACACAGTGGTACAATGTGGTAAATGCTCTACCATCCCAACTTTTTTTGGAATGTGTTACAGGAGTGGGATGCAGAAATGGATGCAAATTAACAAATTAAATGAAGTTCACCCAACAAAACATGAAATAAGTAAATGTAAGAAACACAGTGTTTTCCATACCGCCCCACCTTTTTAGGTACAGGCCAGGCTTGAAATGCAGGAATGGATGCTGACCAGACAAAACACGAAAAATCTTGGGTTCATACTGTCCACAATGAAATAAAAGTCGAATTAAATGTAAAAAACACTTTTTTCCATACCGTCCCAATGGTTTCTGATTTGGATTTGTTCATGAGCAACATGACCCCTTCACAAAGACCCCTTTACCTTTACATTTGATGTTTTAATTCATCTTTACGAATATGATTTTAACCACATGTATTTACACTTAATAATGCATCTCCAGTCAGACATAGAAATCCAATAGTTGTGCCTGCCTAATGCATGAATCGGCTTACACTGATCCTCTCACTTCCTGTGTTTTTATTTGCAAAAGAGGTTGCTGTATCAAAGGTCGAAATTGTACTTGGATTCTCTCATTTGGGGTTGTAGATCACAGCGCAATATTCTCTTTTATTAATGATTGTAAAACCACAAGTTGTAAATGGTTGGATATTTTTGCCTCGGTTAGTGTCTCTCATAATTAGATGATCTAGTGCTTACCATATACTTGACCAGCAGGTTGAGGTTTTGTTTGGAAAGGCAGAACTGAACGAGTTTGTGACACGGACCCAGTCTAAGCTCTTCCTCTGAGGTTCTGTCTAGAATTGACAGTAAATACACACTGAAGTAGAGGAAGGCCAGCATGGTCACTGTGTAAGGCAGGAGCAAACCATCTTTCAGCAGAAGGGGTAGCATACTGCAGAACAAATAAAAAAACAAATACAGAGCACTTGAGGCTTTTGGCAAAAATGGTAGGTAGTCTTAAGAGAGATTACCTTGAGAAATCTGTTGACCACTAAAGGTAGTCTATGGATGGCAGTTAAAAAAATCCTTTCCTTATAGTATGTCAAGGTGGTGTGAGGATCATCAAGGCTAGACAGGAATCTACAAAATTCTGGAAGTCATATGCAGTTTCATACTTTTCTTTTTGCTCACATTTCTGTTGCCATTGTGATGGAAATAAACTACATTTGCAATTCTTTTTGACTGATGTTTAGTCACGGCATTTGGCTTACCAGTTTCAGCAAACAATAACAGTCTGCCAATAAACAACACACCATTTGTGAATTTCAAACAACAGATACTGTGATTCCAGGATGGATCACGCCATTTTAATAACACGACATTCTGCAGTCATTTATATATAGTCATTAAGTTTAATGTGTGTATGTTTGGGGCATAGCATTTTGTAGCAGACTGTTGTGCCTGTGTATATATGGTGAATGTCCACTAATAGTTTAACAAAGAGTCCCTTTATGCCAGCAAACTTAATTACAAAAACACACTGTGTTTGAGTACGTATCAACAGCATGCTGGGTTTTTTCATACAAAAGGCTCTTAGTTAATGGCATATGGAAGGTGTCATGATATGCATACTCTAAACCATCTGCATAAAAATTGGATAATTGGAAAGGACATGGCAGCAATTCTGAAGAGTGCTACAGTAATCCGTTATTAAACCTGTTTACTGATGTTATTTCAAGCATAAAACGGGGTCTTTCTTTGTAATATTTTATTATACCATAACATTAAAATACCACAGATATATACTGTACAGTGGAGACTAAAATTCTGACACTATGTAACACCCGACCTGGCTAGAAGGCACTGTAAGGGCAGGAATCTGGGTCCCTGCGCTAGTGGGCTGACGTATTAGACTACTGCACCACTCAAGAACCTCATCATGATTATATGATGTCAAACCTACAATTACATGTCAATAAAACTGCATCCTTTAATGGAGGTCCAGAATATTGTATGAATTTTCCATAACAGTGAATGGGTGTGGACTGCAATAGAACAAATATCATTCATCAGCAATAACACAAGCACTGAGAATTCAAAGCACTTATAAAACGTACTGTGTACTGTGGAAGCCTACCCTGTTAAAGTACTGTACTGTGGACCAGAAAGTCCAGGGTTCAATTCCCATGTCTACCAGGTTGCTACTGCTGAGTCCCAGAGCAAGGCCCTTAACCCACAACTGCTTGAACTATAAGAATGCACAGTGGTGCTTGAAAGATTGTGAACCCCTTAGAATTTTCTATATTTCTGCATGAATTTGACTTAAAACATCATCAGATTTTCACACAAGTCCTAAATGTAGATAAAAGAGAACCCAGTTCAACAAATGAAACAAACAATATTATACTTGGTCATTTATTTATTGACGAAAATGATCCAATATTATGTGTTAGTGAGCAAAAGAATGTGAACCTTTGCTTTTCAGTATATGGTGTGACCCCCCTGTGCAGCAATAATGCCGCTAAAAAATGTTTCCTGTAACGTTGATCAGTCCTGCTCACGGCCTTGGAGGGAAATTTTAGCTCATTCCCTGTCCAGAACAGCTTCAGCTCTGGGATGTTGGGGTTTCCTCAGATTAACTTCTTGCGCTTTCAGCGTCCTTACACAACATTCTGATTGGATTAAGGTCAGGGACTTTGACTTGGCCATCCAACACATAACTTTATTCTTCTTTAACCATTCTTTGGTATAACGACTTGTGTGCTTAGGGTCGTTGTGTTGCTGCATGACCCACCTTCTCTTGTGATTCAGTTCATGGACAGATGTCCTGACAATTTCCTTTAGAATTCTCTGATATAATTCAGAATTCATTGTTCCGTCAATGATGGTAAGCCGTCCTGGCCCAGATGCAGCAAAACAGGCCCAAACCATGATACTACCACCACCATGTTTCACAGATGGGATAAGGTTCTTATGCTGAAATGCAGTGTTTCCTTTCTCCCAATCATAACGCTTTTCTTTTAAACCAAAAAGTTCTATTTTGGTCTCATCCGTTGACAAAATCATGTGGACAAGCATTCTGGCTTGTCCACATGATTTTGTCAACGGATGAGACCAAACTGCAGACGAGCAGCATTGTTTTTTGTGGAGAGCAGTGGCTTTCTCCTTGCAGCTCTGCCATGCACTCCATTTGTTGTTCAGTGTTCTTCTAATGGTGGACTCATGACCATTGATATTAGCCAATGTGAGAGAGGCTTTCAGTTGCTTAGAAGTTACCCTGGGGTCCTTTGTGACCTATTGCACTATTACACGCCTTTCTCTTGGAGTGATCTTTGTTGGTCGACCACTCCTGGGGAGGGTAACAATGGTCTTGAATATCCTCCATTTGTACACAGTCTGTCTGACTGTGGATTGGTGGAGTCCAAACTCTTTAGAGATGGTTTTGTAACCTTTTCCAGCCTGATGAGCATCAGCAACTCTTTTTCTGAGGTCCTCAGAAATCTTCTTTATTTGTGCCAGTATACACTTCCACAAACGTGTTGTGAAGAGCAGACTTTGATAGATCCTTAATAAAGCAGGGTGCCCACTCACACCTGATTGTCATCCCATTGATTGAAAACACCTGACTTTAGTTTCACCTTCAAATTAACTGCTAATCCTAGAGGTTCACATACTTTTGCCACTCACTAATATGTAATATTAGATCATTTTCCTCAATAAATAAATGACCAATTATAATATTTTTGACTCATTTGTTTAACTGGGTTCTCTTTATCTACTTGTTATATCTACTTTTAGGATTTATGTGAAAATCTGATGTTGTTTTAGGCCACTTAAATGCAGAAATATAGAAAATTCTAAAGGGTTTACAAACTTTCAAACACCACTGTAAATTGTATGTTGCTCTAGATAAGGGCGTCTAGTAAATGGCATAAATGTAAATGTCTCTTGATCATCCACTTTCAGACAGTTCCTGTACATCCCATTTCGGTGTGTGCACGAAATGGGTTTACTTACCTAAAAGTGGAGGCCCAAAGAAGGAAACCAAAGTGGCCATTAGTGGAAGTTCATTCATCAGAAGACAACTGGCCTATAATGAAATGTAAAACATGGTAATAAGGGAATACACCATACCTGACTGGCAAGCCTTATCCAATCACTGATCCGTTCACTGGACAATGAGGAAAGCGATTAAAGCCTGAGCTGATTAGTGATGAGCTATGGCTCGATCCATGATGTTGCACAATGCTCCCACTTGTAAAAACTCACAACCTAAGATTGTGCATTTGGGAACGGAAACTGAATTCTAAACAGTTTTTTTTAAAAACCTCTGTCTTCTATTGTATGATTTAATGCTTAAACCTAATTCTTTCTACTACATGGTAGGGCATGATATTTCAAAGACCAAATTTGATTTGTATTGTGTTATTACTTTTAAACTAAAAAATTAAAAATAAAATCATGGATTTTCGAGGACTCTTATTTACACTGATCTTTATTTAATGCTGAAATTGTCTTGCCCTGTCCAAGATGTACCTCTGCCTGTACCCAGTAAATTCCAGGATAGGCTTCAGACCCCAGCCTTGACCAGCATAAGCAGGGGTAAAACAGCATACTTGCTTTTTGCATTAGAATATTCATTTTAAGGTACAGTTCAGCCAAGAATGACATCCACTCACTTTTTGCTTTTGTTCCCAAAGCATTCAAAAAAAGCATTTAAATAAGCATTCAAAATGTCCTATATTAAAGTTCAAACTGTACTATCATGCAAATCATCTTTGCACCTGGGACAAACTGAAAGCGAATCTTTATTCTACTTTTTCGGCTTTGCAATGTAGTTTTGTACTTTAAAAATGCCATAGTACCGGTACTGGTGACACACCTAAATTCCAGCCACCAATTATTTTTGGTTAGAAAAGTTCACTGAGAAACAAAACTGATCATTTTGAGTGGCCAAGTCCGGGCTCTGACCTAAAATCTGTGGATGGCCTTCAAATTTGACCAAACAAGAAACAATAGGATAATATTCTCCAATCTAGGTGTGCAATGCTGGTAGAGACAGAACAAAATTACAGCAAATTGTGGCTCTAAAAAGTATTAAATCAGGGCCGATGACTTTTCCAAATGCTGTTTTCTAGTTTTTCTAGGGTTGTTGCTCATTTCCTTGTTACTGGGATGTTGTAAGGCAAGTACAGTGGTACCTCAGTTCTCGATCACGTCGAAAATCATTGAATTCGGTTCTCGACGCATTTTGACCAGAAAAATTTTGTACTCCGAGCACTTGCTTAAACTTACATGATCCGAGCCGCATGACCCGTTTCAGCCTAAACTCGATTCATGATTCACAATTTACACAGTGATTCAGCGATTCAGGTTCATCACAGCTCTTGCTCAGGGAAGAACTCAGTTTCTTATCTTTTGTTTATTGTCTTTGTCTTTATTTTTACATCTACAGTACTAGATTCTTAGTGGAAACAAGTCCCCATGGGTCCTAAAAAGGTTACTTTATAAGAGCCAACCGAAAGCAAAACTAAAATTGAATGCTCCAGAACACAGGCTGGGGTTAGCTTAGCAGCTATGCTGGCGCACTGACTTCATCAATACAGATAGTTTTGCTTGTAATTTTCACTTTCAATCCATTACTCACTAAATTACATGGGATTTTTCAACAGTGTATTATAAAATAAGCTTTGGGTTAATGATTTTGGCCAACTGTAGGTTAATGTACCTACTTCTCATTACTTTTCATAGTATCTTTTCCATATCTCTGCTATGATAGTTTAGATCACTCTACCAAACACACAAACTCCTCAGTTCATGTTACATTAAACTGTAAATCAGGGAGCACATGTCCAATACAACTCCATTAATGCCAGTGTGGACTTCCTGGGAGTCTAGAACAGATGTATTCAATTTACTTTATTCCTTATAGGCATAATTTGCTCAGTACTACAGGCATCGTACTTGTTAGCAACAATAGCCTGCAGGTCCAATGCAAATCTAAAACAAACTCTGGGTACCAAACATGCCTTCCCTCCAACTGGCAACTGTCCATTGCTGTGCTTAGGCTCATACACAAGACAAAGTTAAATACACACTGTGCTTATGTAACCTGAAATGTATCGCTGAGGAAAACAATCATCTGACGTCAAAGCTATTAACTACAAGGAAGTTTGTAGGTATGACCTTCTCGAGCCTTCTCGAACTTCACTTCCAGTAATTAGATGGCCTACTTTTATGATCCGTTGGCCTAAGAACGGATCCTGCAAACACAGACACACACACACCAGTATGGTCCAGTGTGCATCTCTTAATCCACTGACATGCATTACTGATTGATTTGAACAACAGGTGCAAGGCATATTTCAACAGTTAATAAAGCAACAATCTGGATAATCTAGCTTAATATATCAAGAAAATCTGTAACCAAATCCACACAGATGGTCTGCTACACTCTCTCTCTCTATATATATATGCATTTTGATGACATACTGAGGTAAATGTTGTTTGTTCCATATAATCAAGTTGCAAATGACCAAAGCTCTCCAGTTAAAATGGCACATGTCGAGCAGTCAAACATCTCATTATATATAAACTGATCAAACCTACAAGGCTGGCAGCAGGATGGACTTCTCATGGACTTGGAAGGAGAAGAGGAAAAAAGCCAGTGAGGAGTTCACCTATAACACAGTACAGTTCGATGCTCAACTGTCAGAAATACCAACAGCTTATAACAGGGAAAGATGAACTGTGGGACCACTTACCAAAGCCAGTTTGAACTGCCACAGTGTTGGTTTGGTTAGCAACTTAATTGAGGAAGGCAAGATGAACAGGAGAGTGAGGACAAAACTGAAGGGCAAGAAAATAAAAAAAAGTCACATCCAGGGTTGGAAACGGTTTAAAAATGGATAATACCGGTACCGTTCAGATATCTTGATTCAAAACCAATATCAGCACGATACTAGTTTCAATTAGGTGTAATTCTTACAGTAACAAGAGGAGAGAGGAAGAAATGTTAACATTTTATTTACCAACAATCAAATATACTCACCCATCACTATTAGGTACACGTCCTTGTTTCCACACTTACCATACAGATACAAGTAGTGGTTCTACAATTACAGACTACAGTCCATCTGTTTCTCTACATACTTTGTTAGTCCCCTTTACGCTGTTCTCCAATGATCAGGACCCCAACAGAACCACCACAGATCAGGTACTATTTGGGTGGTGGATCTTTCTCAGCACTGCAGTGACACTGATGTGGTTGTGTGTTAGTGTGTTGTTCTGGTATGAGTGGATCAGACAGCAGTGCTGCTGGAGTTTTTCAACACTGTTCACTCACTGCGCTTTATTACACATATCTATCATACTGCTCCACCTTTAGATGTAAAGTCAGAGAGAGTAGCTCAACTGTTGCTACACAGTTTGTCAGTGCTCACAGGATGCTGGATATTTTTGATTGGTGGATTTCCGTCAGTCCAGTGATGACACTGAGGTGTGTAAAAACTCAAGCAGCACTGCTGTGTCTGATCCACTCATACCAGCACCACATCAGTGCTACTGCAGTGCTGAGAATGATCACCACCCAAATAGTACCTGATCTGTAAACGGTAATGATAAAGCATGCTGAGAAACAGACGAACTGCAGTCTGTAGAACTACAAAGTGCAGTGACAACTAAAACTTAAATAAAGAATAAGCAGAATATAAATAGAAACACATACAACGCCTAAGCCTTCTGCACAGGACTGTATACTGTATGCACAAGTTTATATATCTATATATCCATACACACTGCCTGGCCAAAAAAAGGCCACACTCTAATATTTCGTTGGACCGCCTTTAGCTTTGATTACAGCTCGCATTCACTGTGGCATCGTTTCCACAAGCTTCTACAGTGTCACAACATTTATTTCTGTCCACAGCTGCATTCATGTTTCCCCAAGACCTTGTATTGATTATGGGAGATATGGACCACTGTGCAAAGTCTTCTCCAGCACATCCCAAAGATTCTCAATGGGGTTCAGGTCTGAACTCTGTGGTGGCCAATCCATGTGTGAAAATGATGTTTCATGCTCCCTGAACCACTCTTTCACAATTTGAGCCGATGAATCCTGGTATTGTCATCTTGGAATATGCTCGTGCCATCGAAGAAGAAAAAAATCCACTGATGGAATAACCTGGTCGTTCAGTATATTCAGGTATCAGCTGACCCCAGTCTTTGGGCACATAACGTTCTGAACCTAGACCTGACCAACTGCAGCAACCCCAGATCATAGCAGTGTCCCCACAGGCTCGAACGATAGGCACTAGGCATGATGGGTGCATCACTTCAGCCGCCTCTCTTCTTACCCTCATCACTCTGGAACAGGGTAAATCTGGACTCATCAGACCACATGATCTTCTTCCATTGCTCCAGAGTCCAATCTTTATGCTCCCAAGCAAACTGAAGCCGGTTTGCCGGTTAGCCTCACTGACAAGTGGTTTTCTTAAGGCTACACAGCTGTTAAATCCCAATCCTTTGAGTTCCCTTTGCACTGTGCATGTGGAAATGCTCTTGCTTTCACTATTAAACATATCCTTGAGTTCTACTGTTGTTTTTCTACGATTTGATTTCACCATACATTTAAGTAAGCGCCAATCGCGATCATTTAAAAAAAATTCTGACCACATTCCTTCCTTAAAGATGATGTTTCCCCACTGTCCTTCCACTTTTTTAATAATGCGTTAGACAGTTCTTAACCCGATGTTAGTAGTTTTAGAAATCTCCTTAGATGTTTTCTCTGCTTGATGCATGCTAATAATCTGACCCTTCTGAAACAGATAAACATCTTTTCCATGACCACAGGATGTGTCTTTCGACATGGTTGTTTAACAAATGAGAAGCTACTCACTGCATCAGTTAGGGTTAAATAACTTTTTGCCAGCTGAAACATAATCACCAATGCAGTAATTATCCGATGGGAGGCTCTTACCTATCTGATTAGGTAAATACAGGTGGTGACCTTTTGTTTTTTGGCCAGGCAGTGTATAAACGCATGTTTTTAATATACCTGCAATATGATTACAAATTATGATTACCATAAGCATTTCATTCCGTCAACATATATATGAGAATAATGTTGACAAAATGAAATAATTATAGTAATCATAATATGTAATCCTATAGCAGGTATGTAAAATCTCAATACATGTTTTCTCCAACAGCCTGATGGGAAATCATTTCAAATGAATCTAGTTGCAGTCTTGCAATTAGTGCCCATGCAAGAGCTTGGTGTCAATGGTCTTTGCAAAAACATAGTCTGTGACAACTCTCAAACAAAAAACTCTGTAGATGTGAGACGATGTCAGAGTTTAGCCTTATAAAAATATTTTCAGAATCTTTTCAAAGTCGTCTACTTTATGGTCAGCCTTAGTTGTGACCCAGACCTATGAATATGGAACAGCCAAAGAAAAGCACAAATAATCCCAAGATTATTTGTTATTAAGAAAATACAGCCATTGAGGCTAAAATAGATGTACAGATGTAATCACACCTAGCGTTTTATTACAACAGACTGTTTACTAAGGCGCCTGTTCAAATCCACTGGGAAAACCTCAGTAGATTTCAGCCTTGAGAATCAACATCCCTTTGTTTTGGTCCAAAATCTAACCCAGTACCTTCTGCAGATTAGTGTCCTGATATCATTGTTCCCACAAGCTTAGTGATATCATTAAGATTTGATAATCTTCGGTGCACTCATTTGTAATGAGGAGTCCATAAGGTGGACTGAAGGCAGTGGGTGATATATAGAAGGAGCTCTGAATGCAGATCGAGGTGGATGGTGTTAAACGGATGGAGGAGGGATTACCTGAGGAGCAGCTGAGTATCCCGGGACAGCAGGGTCTTGATCTTTATCAGCACGTTCAAGCTGCACCATGTGTTAGCCACTTTATCCTTCACACACACACACACACACACACACACACACACACACACACACACACACACACACACACACACACACACACAATTAAAATAACATTACTGAAAGAACAAAAAGCTCATGTTTGCGCAAATACTTTATAATAACACAATGATCAGAATTCAAGCCAATTTAATATATAGTACCCCTGATACTGAGTGATTTACCCTTAGATATAACCATCACTCAAATAATAATAAAAAAACGACTGTCATAGTGGCACTCAAGTGGTACAGCATTCGAGCATGGTAGCTACCACATGGACCTAGGTTCGAGTCCAGCCAGTTCCAGATTCCGGTCCCAATCCCCTTTCACTGCAATAAACTGACATCCTGTCTAGGTCATGCTTGCACCTGTAGCCTGTGTTCTCTGGGGACTGGTGCTGGAGCAGCCACAACTGATTAATCAGGGTTTTAAAAAGACAAAAGAGAACTGTTGTCATAACTAGGCTGCCTCTGAAACTTAAAAAGACTGACGTGAATATTACATTCGACCGAAGATATCACATTCACAATATTTGGCAGATTCCCTTAAAACCAAAAATAAATCCACATCCTTCGGTCAACTTCGAAAACTACTATAAGTGAAATTTCAATAATGTATAAATAAACAAATTACAAAATACCATTATAAGACGAGATTCGCATTTCTTGCTAACTTTGTGAAGTACACAGAGAACACCCCAGCCTATCAGACGTACCAGATAAACAATATGACAATGATCCAGTTGTAAACCCTTTGTGTTTGTTTATCCTCATCTGAGAAAACAACAATAATTGACAAACTTGGTCTGGGACTGGTCAAGTGGTCAAATCTACTCGGTTCAAGATTGAAAGGTTGGGGTTTGCTGTCACCAGGTACAAAATTTTCTATTTTTTGGGAACCGACCACGAACATTTGGGGTAACAACCTCTGTTTCTGCAATGCCAGTGAAGGATTTGGTTTGGGTTGGATTTTAGGTTATGCTCATGACCCCTCCAAAATGTTGTATTTTTATAGATTTATTAAAGCTAAGCTTGAAAGCGGTCTTGTTACACAATAGCAATGTCCACAAACAAGGTGAAAGATTTCACCAGGACACTGCGATATCGGAAAAGCGGGGTACTAGTACAAACAAAAATCATCTGAAAAACATTTTAAGCTCAGCTGAACTAATGTAACATGTCAGTATCATTATGTGATCAAAGCAATTAAATTAAATCAGTGACAGATAATGTTTTTTACATTTACATTTAAAGCATTTAGCAGACGCCCTTATCCAGAGCGACTTAAAATTAATACAGTCTTACAATCCAAGCAATTGTGGGTTAAGGGTCTTGCTCAAGGACCCAACAGTGAGAGCTTGGCAGAGGTGGGATTTGGACCTTCTGGTTCAGAGTCCAGTACCTTAACCGCTAGGCTACCACAGTCCCATGTTCAGCTTGACATCATCATTTAAGCCAAACTAACAAGCCCAACATAGCAAGTGGAAAAATACTGGAAAAGCAGAAAGTGCAAGTGATATAGTTTTATGCTGAACTATTACAGCTATTTAACTAAACTGTTGATTCAAAATGAGATTGTTTGAACAGCTTGATGCTGAACTTGCTGTCTGTACGTATATCTAGCATGCATTTTTGGAAAAATATTTTGTTCTAAAAAACTAAAGCTATTTTAGCCTTGTATTACAACAGCAAATAAAAACAAAGAAAAACATTGACATCACTTGAATAAGCTGCTTCCGTCATCAGCTCCAGCCCCACCATACCCGGGCCACTTAATGTCAATGTGCATACTTCACATTTTATTTGAACTTTGACTCCATGACTTTATTTTCCCTCTTAGATTTATCATCTACGCCGCCCAAGGAGGTTGGGTCCCTTTTTGAGTCTTGGTCCTCCCAAGGTTTCTTCCTATAACACTCAGGGAGTTTTTCCTTGCCACTGTCGCCCTAGGCTTGCTCAATTTGGGATTGGACATAGTTATTTGGAGATAATCTAAACTTGTAAAGTTGCTTTGAGACAATGCTCCATTGTAAAAAGCGCTATATAAACAGATCTGAATTGACTTGACTTGAATAAGTGTAATATTGTGTACATTTCAGTGTCTACTGGAATAATCCTTTAAACACCAGGGACCCAAATTAGAACTCTCGACTATGGTGGGCGTCTTTAAATACATTTCAACTTGAGAAGAGAAAGCAAATGAGTGGCATTACTCTAAGTAATCATTTCCCAACTGAAAGTGCAATAAAAATTCCCATGACATTTGCAAGGGGCAAAAGGTGACCTGCTTGGATTACCCTGTCAAGCATGTGTGATGTCAAAAAAAACTATGCACTTATTTGTAAACTTATGACCACAGGGTCATGTGTCAGTTTTAGTTACACCCCAAAGGAATTAATAATGGCGGTGTACGGATTGCACTTTGGTTTTTACCGGTGTGTCATGATGCTCCTCAGAGGCCTGTAGCAGTTGTGCGTAAGTGTAACTAATAAAGGACACAAGAGCGACAGGCCTTCCTCTCGCTGCTTACAATACTGCTCACTCTGCACAAACACAGCTGCCGTGTCTCACAGGCGTGTGCTTGTGGGGGGCTAACGTGCTGTCAGAAAGCTCCCAATGCCCGTTCACTGCCAATGAGACCCACCCACTTCCGAAAGGCTCTCATTACTCTGACCCGAGAGCAGTTCGGTGTCAGCAACCTGTCACTGGCTCCAGCATGTGGTGCCACTTTTCTGTGAGAGTAACTTAATGCTGGACTGGCGTGAAAGCGAACACCCACAGTTTGTCCTGGCAGCTTTGCTTACATGTACATTTACACAATTAGTACCAGCACAGGATACCCTCAAAGCCTGCATGCACACGTATAACCCTGTCACCCATCCAAAACTTTTTTCCTTTACAGTTGTGTCACCATTATAAAAAGGTACAACTGCCATAGGTATACACTTACAGGCTGTGGTCCATCTATTACACTTAAAGCATTTGGCTGGCAGAAAAAGAAGCAGCAAAACAGCCCCAGACCATCACACTACCACCACCATATTTTACTGTTGGTATAATGTTCTTTTTCAGAAATGTTGTGTTACTTTTACGCCAGATGTAATGGGACAGACACTTTCCAAAGAGTTCAGATTTTGTCTCGTCAGTCCACAGAATGTTTTCCCAAAAGTCTTGGGGATCATTAAGATGTGTTCTGGAAAAACCGAAATGAGCATTAATGGTCTTTTTGTTCAGCAGTGGTTTTTATCTTGGACCTCTGCCATGCAGGCCATTTTTGACCAGTCTCTTTCTTATGGTGGAGGCATGAACACTGACCTTAACTGAGGCAAGTGAGGCCTGCAGTTCTTTGGATGTTGTTGTGGGGTCTTTTGTGACCTCTTGGATGAGTCGTCGCTGCGTTCTTGGGGTAATTTTGGTCGGCCGGCCACTCCTGGGAAGGTTCACCACTGTTCCACTGTTCTTGGCCATTTGTGGATAATGGCTCTCTCTGTGGTTCGCTGGAGTCCCAAAGCTTTAGAAATGGCTTTATAACCCTTTACAGACTGATTTCTTTCTTTCTCAATCGTTCCTGAATTTCTTTGGATCTCGGCATGATGTGTAGCCTTTAAGGGTCTTTTGGTGTACTTCACTTTATCAGGCAGGTCCTATTTAAGTGATGTCCTGATTGAGAACAGCTGTGGCAAAAATCAGGCCTGGGTGTGGCTAGAGACAGTGAACTCAGGTGTGATAAACCATAGTTGTTTTAACAAGGGGACAATCACTTTTTCACACAGGGCCATGTAGGTTTGGATTTTTTTTCTCCCTTAATAATAAACACCTTCATTTATAAACTGCATTTTGTGTTTACTTGTATTGTCTTTGACTAATATTTAAATTGGTTTGATGTTCCAAAACACTTAAGTGTGACAAACATACAAAAAAATAGAAAATCAGGAAGGGAGTAAAACACTTTTTTGCACCATTATATAAATTGAAATAAATAAAAGGTCTAGAAGAAAGCTGAATGATATTAAAACTTATAAACATGACATTACTTACATACATACATACTAAATACTGCAATCATTAATAATAATAATAATTATTTACCATAAGTATCATTATTTTTATAACGTAACAAATATTTACCCCCCCCAAAAAATGCATTATTAATTTCTATAATTTTAAAATGACAAGCTAGGTACTTGCGCTCACACTCACACGGAAACTTTTAACCCAATGCGTGTCTCTGGTAAGTGGGAGAAAACCCATTTGGACACAGGGAGAACATGCAAACTCCACACAGCCTGAGGATCTCTGGAGCTGTGAGACAACAGCGCTAACCACTGCACCACCATAACGCCTAAGGATAATTGCACTTAAGATTTTTACTACTTGCGACACTCAGGTGGTGCAACAGCGGATTGCTAGCCACCGCTGTGGAGACCCGGGTTCCGAGTACCAGAAGTGCCTGCACACACACAGACACACGACTGAATGGGTTGTGCGGCACACAGATATATGGTTGGCTGTCTCTCATGGAGGGGGGTCTGGGTGAGGAAATCATCCCCAGCACTGCAGCAGCAACTCCTGCTGGGCCCAATGACAAACTAGTGTCCCTTCCAGGGTGCGCTTCTGCCTGCATGTAAAGAATTTGCGGATAGGTTCCAGACCAGCACGCAACCCTGAGAAGAATAAGCCAGGCTTAAGTGTGGTTTAAATAGGGAAGGGGTGTCTATTAGTAGCCGGATATATTTAGTTCATGTGTTATCATCAACTCAATCATGAACTGAAGTTGGTCTAAAACCACACACAATCCTCAACCAGGCTACAGTATATGAATACACACAGAGTGCACTCATATGGTTCATGTACCTGATAACATACCAAGTGTATGCAGGTACATTACATCATTTGAAGAATCTAGTCCGTCTGACTCATGGACACTTATGGTCAGTTCATTAGTTAGGCAAACACTGCCTTTCACATATACTGGAGCCGGTAGGTTAGAGTTACTCACATCCTATGTATTATGTTAGCAATGTATCACAACTCTTGAGCCCCCTTAAGAATTTTTCAATTACTTCTCACATCATAACTACACCTGTGGCACGTCTGTGTCAAACTTGGTGTACATTTCAAAAGCAAGCCGCTAAGATTAGCCAGTATTCTGATTTATATATACACTCACAGGCCACTTTATGGGGTACACCTTGCTAGTACTGGGTTGGACCTCCTTTTGTCTTTGGAACGGTCTTAATTATTCATGGCACAGATTCAACAAGGTGCAGGTAACATTCCTCAGAGATTTTGGTCCATATTGATATGACAGCATCATGCAGTTGCTACAGATTTGTTGGCTGCACATCCACATTGCAGAGATGATCTGTTGGATTGAGATCTGATGACTGTGGAGGCCATTTAAGTACAGGGAACTGTCATTTGTTGTCTTCAAGAAACCAGTTTATGATCATTTGAGCTTTGTGACATGACCCATTATCCTGCTGAAAGTACATGATCAGCAACAATACTCGAGTAAGGTGTGGCATTTAAACTACAATCAGCTGGTATTAAGTGGCCCAAAGTGTGCTAAAATATCCCTTTACATCATTAAACCACCATCAGCCTGAACCAAGGAAGGAAAGATGGATCCATGCCTTCATGGCATTTAAGGCCAAATGTTGCAGCAGAAATGGAGACTCATCAGACCAGGCAATGTTTTTCTTCTATTATCCAATTTTGGTGAGCCATGTAAATTGTAGCCTCATTGTACATTTACGTTACATTTATGTCATTTAGCAGACACCCTTATCGTACATTTGACTTACAATTTGCAATCCAAGCAATTGTGGGTTTAGGGTCTTGCTCAAGGACCCAACAGTGGCAGCTTCGCAGAGGTGGGATTTGAACCCTGGACCTTCTGGTCCAGAGACCTTAACCGCTAGGCCACCACAGTCCTCTGTGGCACTTGGTGTGGTCTTCTGCTGCTGTAGCTCATCTGCTTCAAGGTTAGATTTGTTGTGTGTCCAATAGTATTAGTCTGCATACCTTGGTTTCAGCGAGTGGTTATTTTAATTACTATCAGCCTGAACCAGTCTGGCCATTCTCTGACCTCTGGCAACAACAAGAACATCCAGAGAACTGCCACTCACTGGATATTTTCTCTTTTTGGATAATTCTCTGTAAAAAAAAAAAAAAAGCACCTCAGAATGCACAACATCGGTCTTAAACCTTGAGGTGGATGGACTACAACAGGGACATTCAAGTCATTTACCGGGGCGTTCTACCCAGTTCTAGTAAAGTGTTTCTAACAAAGTGGTTAGTGAGTTTATACATAAAATTTAGTCTTCAGTGTCTGAATAATACAAGTCAGGTGAATGAAGAACTAATCCAAGGTCTGTATTAGTGATCCATATTAATGACCACAATTCATTCAAAGCATGAGCTGAACTTCGGGAAATTTGGCTCAGAATGAAGAAAACAATTTCAGCATGTTTGCTCTAGAATTTGAACTGCCTCTGCTCTGTTACAGATACAAATACACTTAACATGTAAATGTAAAAATACACACATGCATAGATTCATAGAGTAATACAATGCATTTGGATTAGAATCTCAAGGGCACCTCCTTGGCAACTGCGCATTTAAAAGTTAGCAGACATGCCTAGCGATGAGTCGGCAAAGCAACATATACGCAAAGTGTCAGCTCAGGCTGATGTGCTGAAAAGCAATGTGAATCCTCTTGCAGTAAAACAGGCAGATTTATATACAGCCCTTCAAGTACCTTGTCGTAAAGTAAATAGCAAAACTTGGAAGTGTAAATGATAAAACGGCCATCAGAATTTTATTCAGTGTCAAAAAAAGAAATCTGACATTGATAAGATTGGGTAGTATAAACGTACACTTTATGGCCAAAAGTATGCAGACGCCCTTTTTGATATTTCAGCAAAACTCATCGCTAACAAGTTCATAATGTGAAGCATATAGGCAAGAAATCGCTATAAACAGTAGCAGCAGAATGGGTCACACTGAACACCTCAGTGACTCTCAATATGACACTTTAATAGGTTTTCAGCTCCCCAACAAGTCCGTTCACCAACATTATGCCCTCCTAAAGCCAAGTCTATAAGAAATGGTTTATCAACTTTAATGTAGAACTTTGCTGGTTGCACAGATCCCCGACCTTAACTATATCGAAGACCTTTAAGATGACAACAGTGAGTCAGGACTTCTGATTTAACATCAGTGCTCAACCTCACAGTTGTGTTCCAAAATCTAGTGGAAAACCTCAGAAGAGGGGTAAAAATTCCATGCCAATACCATTGTTTTTTAATGTAATTTCTGGGTGTCAGCAAACATTTGGCTATATAGTCCATAAACTCTGACAGTTTAAAGGGAACTACATGTAGAAATGTATCTTTATCACTTCTAAGGGTTTTCACCCATCACTTTATGTTTATTTGTACATTTTATCAGTTCCACTTACCACACAGGAGCACTTTGTAGTTTATAATTACAAACTGTAGTCCATCTGTTTCTCTACATACTTCGTTAGTACCCATTACTCTGTTCTCAAATGGTCAGGGCCCCATAGGACCTCCACAGATCAGGTACTATTTGGGTGGTGGATCATTCTCAATACTGCAGTGACACTGATGTGGTGGTGGTGTGTTAGTGTGTGTTGCATTGGTATGAGTGGATCAGACACAGCTGTGCTGATGGAGTTTTTATACACCTCAGTGTCACTGGTAGACTGAAAGTAGTCCACCAGACAAAATGTCCAGCCACCAGCATCCTGTAGGCAGCATCCGGTGAGCACTGATGAAGGATTAGAGGATGACTAACACAAACTGTACAACAACAGATGATCTACTTTCTCCGACATACAAGGTGGAGCAAAATGCTGTAACGTCTGCTAAATGCTGTAAATGTAATAGAATACACAGTGAGTGAATATAGTGTTAAACTCCAGCAGCACTTCTGCATCTGATCCAGTCATACCAGCACAACACACACGAACACACCACCACCACAACAGTGGTTACCATTAATTCCAGGTGTATGGTGTCAGACACTGAAGGAGATTCATTCATGTTTTGCCTTGTCAGAGGCTCCTGATTAATGACACTCCTTGGGGTGGGGGCTGGCTCTGTTTGATACATGGGACAAGTCAGAGTGCCCCGATGTTACTGCGAGTTCTTGAACAGTTCACGTTCCTGACATTTTAATGCTTTTAAATGATACACAACTGAACTGAAAAAACAAAACAAAACAAATTATTTTCTGTGTCCAAACCTAGCTTCTATCAGATATAAACCTTATAGTTCGAGGACATACCTCAAATAAACCTCGGTCAACAGGGAACAAGCGATGCAGAACCTGCAGTATCTGCTGTGGGTCTGACAGGAAAGGCAACCAGCTGAGGGCAAATGTCACCAGCACAGTCAATGAGATCTTCACCAGCAGAAACAGCCTATAGGAATAAGAGCAGCAGTGCAATGCTTCAGTTAAGACTTCTGTAGTAGCTCACTATATTAAAAACAAGAGTCATAGTCATCTCTCTATCCATCCATGCCTGGGTGGCACAGCTACAATTTGATTAGCACAAGGACCAAAGTCCATACAAATTCATCATCTTAAGATGGTCGGTTAATATCACAGAAATAACTCAATGATAAACAACCTACTAAGTTTCCTCTACTAAGTATGTAAACAACAATTTACATAATACAGTGGTTTATATTTACTGTATGTCATTTAATAGATGCCCTTATCCAGAGTGACTTACTACTGATAAGGGTTAAGGGTCTTGCTCAAGGACTCAACAATGTAAGAGTTGGGATTTGAACCCTGGACCTTCTGGTCCACAGTCCATTACCTTAACCGCCAGTCCCGTTTTCAAAGTTTTCAATCCAATCAGGTCAGTCATTTTCAATCAATGGGAGGTGTGAGTGGGCACCCTGCTGTAGGACAGGGATCCATCAAAGTCTGATCTTCAAAACACATTTATGGACGTGGCATAAAAAACTTCTGAGGATCTCAGAAAAAGACTTGCTGATGTTCACTAAGCTCAAAAAAGTTAGAAAATCATCTCTGAGTTTAGACAGACGCTGTACAAATGGAGGAAATTCAAGACTACTGATACCCTTCACAGGACTGCTCAACCAACAGAGATTAATTCAAGAGCAAGGCTTATAATATAGCAAGGTCACAAAGGAACCCAGGGTAACTTCTAAGCAACTAAAGCCCTCATGGTTTAGTATCATGGCTTGGGCCTGTTTTGCTGCCTCTGGTCTAGGACAGCTTGGCATCACTGATAGAACAATGAATTCTGAAGCAAATAAGAAAAGGTTAGGATAACTGTCTGTAAACTAAATCTCAAGAGAAAGTGTGATACAGCAAGACAACAACTCTAATCACACAAGTCATTCTTTCAAAGAAATGTTAAAGAAGAATAAAGTTACTGTTTTGGAATGGGCATGTCCTGACTTTAATCCAATAAAAATATTGTGGAAGGACCTAAGGCCAGCAGTTCACAAGACAAAAGCAACACTATCCACAGACATCCCAGAGCTGAAGCTGTTCTGTATGGAGGAATGGGCTAAAATCCCTCCAAGCCGGTGTGCATGACATGGGAATGATCAAGACTTAACTGCAAATGTTTAACTGCAGTTAATGCTGCACAAGGGGCAGGGAGTCACATCAGATAGTGAAAGCAAATGCTTCACATACTGTTAAATATGTACTATTAGAATTTATTTCAATAAATAAGCGACCAAGTATAATGATTTTATCAAATTTGGTTGTCTATTTCAGGACTTTATTTAGGATTAATATGATATTATTTAGTCTTATTTAGGAAGAAATCTGGAAAATCCCAAAGGGTTGATATCCTTCCAAGCGCCACTGTAGACAAAACTGACAGCAACTGTTTGTTGAGAATGTCAGCAATGCCTAAAAATTCTTCAGTTTGTTTGCGAGTGCGAGTTGCTGATTCCTCTCTGCTGTAGAGTTAAAGTTGCATACACAGAATAGCAGGGAGGGTAATCATGGTCCACGAGTCATCTGTCATAATTTCACCAGTACCTTATCAACCTGCGATTGCTGACCAATGCCTTGAGTGCACTGTTACTGTATCAACAAATAAAGCAGCAATGTGTGGAGTCGTGTATGGTTATGGCAACTGGCAGAGCTTTGGATGCCCAACTCTGCTGTTTCAAAGCTACAACTACTGGTCCAGATGTTTTATAACACTCCTAGTTTCAGTTTTATTTCTATTTAGCCCATTTAATGGCTGAATGTACTCCTGAAAAAACAATAATGAACAAATTAATGGTTGAAAGAAAGGAAATCATGGAATCCTTGGGTTTCACAAAGATGAAGCTACATTTGACTCAAAGTAGCCAGCTGTACAATATGACAGGTGTTTTTTATGATGTTTCTTCTCATCACTGTTGCAGAAAGTTCCACTTATGTGTTGCACTTGTAAGTTGCTGTGCTTTCACCCTTTTACTCAGTTCATCCGAAACTAGCTCAATGGGGTGTGAGAAAAAAGCCTATGGTGGCCATTCCATGATTTGAAGTCTAGTGTATTGTTCTTGTCTTCTAAGGTTAAGGTCTGACATAACATGGGACACTGCTAGGTCTGTGGTCATGGTCTTTTCATTGATTATTCTATATTCATCTGTGTCATTGCGTCTCCAAATACAGAATACGATATAATTCTATTATTTGATTCTGAAAGGGTTACACTAGTGATGTCATGCTGTGTACCAGAGCATCAGAGCGTTTCCAGAACTTTTAGTTTTAGTGCACGTTTACCGGTAGTTAAAACTCTGTTTGTTGCTTTCGGTATTTTCTTGAAATTATGTTATCAATAAGAACTTGAATGTGAACAAAGCCTTGTTTAGAGATGCTTCAACAAGGGTTTCACTTTAATGGGCTGTATTTTAAGTCGTCCATAAATGTTGTAGCAGAAGCAATGCGTGTTTTTAATGTTAATACTGTCCGTGCAGTTTTGGAGCTTTGTTTGTAGCAGTCTGTAGTTGGACTTTGTAGAGGATGCAGCTCTGCCAAAGCCCAATCAGGTGAGAAGAATTTGAAAGTTTAATTATGCCAACTTATGAAATTTTTTATTAAGTATTGATGAAAATTATGCTATTAAACAGAGGAGATAATCTAGATTTTATTTGTGTAAATCACATATTTAGGACATTCTAATTCTCTAAGATAAAGTAAATTACATTGCTTGAATTCAGGATCTTTGCCCATGACCATTAATCATTTCCAAACAAAAACTATGAAGAGACAGATCTACTCTGTGCAAGTTTCACCAAAAAGTAATGTCAGTGCCTATCTCAGAATATAGAGAATTTTTTGGACTTCATTATAAGAGACTTAATTTAAACATTTTCCTGGAGGGGTATACCCCAAGAATCCCCTAGTGAAGGCTTATACCCCCATTCATAAATGTCTAGTGGAACCAGTGGCCTGGGGCATCATTGTCCCAACTAGCAGTAAACTAGTATTGCATGGTGCATGGAAGACATGCAAATTCCACACAGGTGTAGTACAAGGTCGAGATCAAACCGTGAGGTGATGCCCAAAGGGTTTGATATTAATAACTATGACTTTCACATTATTTTTTATTTGTATCTTTTTAAATTCCTTCAGTTTACTGCTTAAATCTTTACCATTTCATGTTATTCACTGGAAAGTATTGGAATCTGCTTAAATGTCAATAAAACTGATAAAATGTGGTTGTTCGAAAACTTTTGATCAGTAGTGTTTGCTACATTCCACCCATCTGAGAATCTTACAGCCTTCCAAACAGCAAAGTTTGGTACTATCCAGTGTTTGGTACTTGAATAGCTATTATTCATAAAATTCTGGTTACAGGTGCTCCCCGATTTATGATTGGGTTATGTTCTGATAAACTCATCGTAAGCTGAATACATCGTACACGGAAGAGTTTCATATGTACTGTATATATCATAGCATACTCTACCTTAAACATGCTTAAAACACTTACATTAAACTACAGTTGGGTAAAATCATTATGCATTTTATAACAAAGTGTTGAATATTTCATGTAATTTTTTTTTTATGTTTTGAAGGTGAAAAATAAAAAGTGTAGTCCAATGGCGCTACTGCTCAGCTCAGTCAGCTGGCTGCTGCCCGTGCGCCCACCATCTACGTGACCGTATCACGTATCCAAAAAAATAATAAAAAATTCTAAATCCAGAGAATGTTTTCTCTGAATGGGTATTTTCTGTATATTACTGGAATCCCATTGTAAAGTCCAAATATCATAATCCATACCATCATAATCAGAGGAGCACAATATGCAATACTAACAATACTTTATCCTAGACCCTCTTATGACTTACCCTTGACCCAGAAGACCTTGCTTGATACACTTGCCCAAAAGATAACAGAAGAAAGGCAATGCATGGTATAGCTCCATTTGCTTGTAGTTGAGAGCCAAGGTAAAGGCCACAGACCCGAGCAGGTCACAGCCCAACCCAAGTCCTACTACACCCCACAACGCCAAGCCCAGACTCACGCTGTTATACCTGACAAGGAGTTAAAGACCTGACATAAACAACATGACAAAACCATGTCTAATTGCAGACAGGACAATGTGAAAGTAAAGGATACTGAAAATGTCCAAAGTCGATTAGGATGAGTCCTGGATAAAGCAGAATGCACAGAGCTGTGGCAACCTTTGGAAGAAGAGATAAAAAATGCACAGCATGACTAAAGCAAAGATTAAAATGAACCTAGAACATGGAAAATGACAAGTTACCTTCTTTTTAAAGGATCCTTCACTGTGGTAAAAGCAGTAAAGAAGGACTGCTGGAATGTATATACATACATCTGCAAACAGAACTAGGAAAAGGGGGAAACCATCAGATGCATGAGCACAAAATTATCTTAGAAAGTAAAACTGTTACATATACATTGGGGGCCAAATGTCTGAGACCACTAATGAAAATGTTAGTGTTATTCCAGCATGATTTCACAATGACGCAGAGGGCATCTTGTAAGGTTTCTGATTGCTTGGCCGTCTCTGTCTTCAAGTTCCCCATTCATTCTTAACGTGCATGATGTGAAGGAAAGTGAAGGAAAGTAAATTGACTACTACTTATTTGGCTTCCAGATAGTTGCTGCAAAGCACTGACATGTGCCGTGTGTCATTTTCCTACTGCCTTGTACTAGTAACCTCAGACTTTTGATTCCCATTGGATGCAAATGTATGTTTCATGGCAGTACAGTGATCAGTGCTGTCACCTTACAGCTCATGGCCTGAGTTTGAGTGTCAGTTCAACTGCTATCTGTTTAGTGTGTGCATACTCTAACCACATCTGCATGGGTTTCCTCCCATTTACAACTGACACTGGTTAAACCCAACAGCAGCAGCTTGGCACAGGCTTGGGATTTGAACTCTGGATCTTTGGGTGCATAGTCCAGTACCACTATGCTATCAAGTCAGATTTATTTATATAGCGCTTTTTACAATGGAGCATTGTCTCAAAGCA
>JAJAGP010000999.1:0-43772 GCA_025084515.1 Ancistrus triradiatus
TGGGGAAGTTTTCCAACTGCTGAGACTGAAGAAGTCACTTAGATGAGTGACGAAACGTTTCTCCAACAAAATCTATGTCCAGATGAACAGATTCAACTTCTTGGATTTTCTTACCTGGATCATTGAGCATGCATCAAGATATGTACCGGATCGTGAATCATTTCAGCAACTCGAGTCATACAAGTCTTAGCAAGTGTGCCGAGTACCGAGCAAACGACGAAAACCGAGACAAACTGTTCTTGTCAAAATGCCCAGAGAACCAAATTCGACAAATTCCGGGCTGGTCGAGAAACGAGGTACCACAGTTAGCTAGGTTTAATTCTTACAAATCAGTTCTGTGCTGGGACTGTAGAGAGAAGGTGGTTGTGCTGGATAGCCTGTTTCCTTTGATAACTTTTCTACAAACTTCGCCATCGTCGGTGGATCTGATCCAAGCTCATTCCGATGTGTCCTTGAACATACAGTACACTGCTGCTTCATATGTGTTTATGTAACATAATTCACATGGGAATGGTGATGTTGTATTACCTGCAGGGGCGTGGAGGAGGACCCGCCTTTTCCATGTGCAAGTCAGAGCTAAACTTTTGATGTTTCTCATTTCTAGAGTCTTCCAGTGCTTGCTGAAGAGGTTTAGAAATAGGACACCTTTCATTTATTTATTCTATATTCCTTACATAGTCCGGCTACAACAGGGTGTGGTCACGCTACAAAACAATACATGACAGACATTTAGCACACATAATACCAAATGATTGTAGGCGCCCAACATTGGAATCCCATGGGCATCAATATGGATTTGGTCTGCCTTTGCTGAGAAAGCTCTGGAGTAAAAAGCTCTATAGGAATAAATCTGACTTGACTTGACTTGAAAGTGAAGTGTTTCTGTGATCCACAGTCCAATGGCAGTGTGCATTACACCACTCCACCTGACTCTTGGTCCTGTGCATTGTGGTCTTTTTTTTATTTGTTGCTGCTCAACCTTGGAAACTTGATCCATCTATCGTCAAAAGTTTTGTGGTGATGTTTCTTTTAGAGAACATTTAAAAGACAGTCGTGGGTGTTGTGTTGTTGTGTGCGATGTGCTTGTGAAACTTTCCATTCGAGCTGTTTGTTGCTCCTAGATTTTTCCACTATACGCTAAGATAACTAAGCAGCTCCTGTGTATGAATTAGGAGCCAACTGCTAGGAACAACAGTTCCCAAGGACCTGGGTCCGAACCTGGGCTAGGTTTGCAATGACAAGGCTGGTTGGTGAGGTCTGGGCCTTACTGGGCCTTGTGATGGACTTTTGTATCATCCAGCACTTACACCTGTCCAGAATGTGCTACTGGTAACAAGAAGTACAGCAAGTAAGTGCTTTTTACAACAGAGCGTTGTCTCACAGCAGCATTACAAATACTTAGGCCCAAAGCCACACTGATGGTACAGCGGTTGCATTTGTTGACTATTACAAATACCTGGGGTCAGTCATTGATGATAAGCTGGCCTTTACTGTGAATACGGATGTGATGTGTAAGAAAGGGCAGCAGAAGGAAGATCATAACCCTTTTTTACAAGTCATTTATTGAATCTGTTTTAACTTTTTCCATGACTGCCTGACTTGGGAACTTAAATGTTCAGAACAAAAATTGTCTCAATAACATTATTAAGGTGGCAAACAAAATAATTGGTACTGTTCAAGCTCCCTAAAATGATATAGTTATTTGTCGTATTACTCAAAAAGTGAGAGTGATACTGAGTTTGCCAGACCATCCACTTCATTTTGAGTTTCAGATTCTTCTTTCCGGACGCAGATTTAGGCTCCCAATGGTGAAAAACAACAGTTGGAAGAACTCTTTTATACCTAGGGCCATTAAATTTGTGTTTTGTTGAGAGATGTGTAGTATACAGTGGTGCTTGAAAGTTTGTGAACCCTTTAGAATTTTCTACATTTCTGCATATGACCTAAAACATCATCAGATTTTCACACAAGTCCTAAAAGTAGATAAAGAGAACCCAGTTAAACAAATGAGACAAAAGCATTATACTTGGTCATTTATTTATTGAGGAAAATGATCCATATTAACATATTAGTGAGTGGCAAAGTATGTGGACCCTCTGCTTTTCAGTATCTGGTGTGACCCCCTGTGCAGCAATAACTGGAGCTAAACGTTTCCTGTGTGTTGATCAGTCCTGCACACCAGCTTGGAGGAATTTTAGCCCATTCCTCCGTACAGAACAGCTTCAGCTCTGGGATGTTGGTGGATTTCCTCACATTAGCTGCTCACTTCAGGTCATTCCACAACATTTCCATTGGATTAAGGTCAGGACTTTGACTTGGTCATTAATCATTCCAAAGCATTAACTTGATTCTTCTTTAACCATTCTTTGGTAGAACGGCTTGTGTGCTTAGGGTCGTTGTCTTGCTGCATGACCCACCTTGTCTTTAGATTCAGTTCATTGGACAGATGTCCTGACATTTTCCTTTAGAATTCTCTGATATCATTCAGAATTCATTGTTCCATCAATGATGGCAAGCTGTCCTCAGATGGAGCAAAACAAGCCCAAACCATGATACTACCACCGCCATGTTTCACAGATGGGATAAGATTCTTATGCTGGAATGCAGTGTTTTCCTTTCTCCAAACAAAACACGTTTTTTCTTTTAAACCAAAAAATTCTATTTTGGTCTCATCCGTCCACAAAACGTTCTTCCAATGGCCTTTTGGCTCGTCCACGTGATCTTTAGAAAACTGCAGACGAGCAGCAAAGTTTTTTTTGGAGACCTATGGCTTTCTCCTTGCAACCCTGCCATGCACACCATTGTTGTTCAGTGTTCTTCTGATGGTGGACTCATGAACATTAATATTAGCAAATGTGAGAGAGGCCTTCAGTTGCTTAGAAGTTATCCTAGGGTCCTTTGTGACCTCGCCAACTATTACATGCTTTGCTCTTGGAGTGATCTTTGTTGGTCGACCACTCCTGGGGAGAGTAACAATGGTCTTGAATATCCTCCATTTGTACACGATCTGTCTGACTGCGGATTGGTGGAGTCCAAACTCTTTAGAGATGGTTTTGTACCCTTTCCAGCCAGATGAGCATCAACAACTCCCTTCCAGAGGTCCTCAAAATTCTCCTTTGTTCATGCGATGGTACACTTCCACAAACATGTCTTGTGAAGAGTAGACTTTGATAGATCCCTGTTCTTTAAATAAAACAGGGCACCCACTCACACCTGATTGTCATCCCATTTATTTAAAACACCTGACTCTAATTTCACCTTCAAACTAATGCTAATCCTAGAGGTTCACCATACTTTGCCACTCACTAATATGTAATATTGGATCATTTTCCTCGATAAATAAATGACCAAGTATAATATTTTTATCTCATTTGTTTAACTGGGTTCTCTTTATCTACTTTTAGGACTTGTGTGAAAATCTGATGATGTTTTAGATCCTATTTATGCAGAAATATAAAAAATTCTAAAGGGTTCACAAAGCTTTCAAGCACCGCTGTACCTGGCTGCAAAACAAATTTCCCCTTGGGGATAATGAAGTCAATGAACTGAACTGAACAACTGTTGAAAAGAGCAACAGAGGTAAGGAAAAACTCCCTAAATTTGGTGAGGAAGAAATGAAGACTCAAAAAAGGAGCCAACCTCCTTGGGCAGCCTCAATGTTATAGGTCAGAATTAAACTAAGTTACCTAAAAAAATAGTAATTTAGAGTAACTGTTTAAATAAACAGAAGCTATAAAGAGAGAACATATTTAAAGAATATATAACAATTAAAACAAAATAAACCATCCTATATAGACTATGACAAACTGAACAGAATACAGTAATATGAATATATAATAATAGAGAGAATAAATCTATAGCATATATGACTATAGTAAGTATGGGTACAAGGTACCAAGCCATAAGCAAGTTGGCATCTGGAGCTCAATCTGTCTATAAGTGAATAGGAGTTCCCGCCTATGGAAGCACACCGGTGGTGCCCCCATATTACAATGTTTATGAGTGGTGCGCAAACTTTTGAGTGAACTGAATCTGAGGTCGTACCTAAACCTCGGCTAATGTACATGTGCTGAACATTTGGTTTAAATGACCTGAAGTGCAGAATCTGGAGCTTTGGTGAATCTTCTTTTTGTTTTACCTTGATGAGTCACACGATTTCTATCCATTTAGATTCTCACTGTGAAATAAACACAATACATTTCAAATGAAATACAATCATTCATTCATTCATTGTCTTATGCGCTTTTCCTCGTCAGGGTCGCAGGAGGGTTATATTGGGGACAATAATACACAGCTAAAAAAATATGAACAACAATAATACATTTTGTCTATTAAATTATTATAAATACAGATATATGAATTGATGTATACAATATATGATCACTTTCTATCAAGTTTTGTGAGCAGAGAAGTTTTAAAGTCTGGGTCGGGGACAGGGTAACAAAGTATCGATGGTTAAAACATTTTTTAAATGGAAATCGCAATGATTTTGGTGAAAATGCTGTATTAATACCTAATAAATGCATGTCCTCCCCACGTCCTCCGGCTACTCCAGTTTCTGCCCACAGTCCAAAGACAGGCGTGTTAGGCTAATTGGTGTTTCTAAAGTGTGTATGAGCCCCACGACAGATTGGCAAAAGTTTTTAAATGAAGGTGTTTATTATTAAGAGAGAAAAAAATCCAAACCTACATGGCCCTGTGTGAAAACGTGATTGCCCCCTAAACCTAATAACTGGTTGGGCCACCATTAGCAGCAACAACTGCAACCAAGTGTTTGTGATAACTTGCAGTGAGTATTTTACAGCGTTGTGGAGGAATTTTGGCCACTCATCTTTGCAGAATTGTTGTAATTCAGCCACATTGGAGGGTTTTCCAGCTTGAACGGCCTTTTTAAGGTCATGCCACAGCATCTCAATAAGATTCAGGTCAGGACTTTGACTAGGCCACTCCAAAGTCTTCATTTTGTTTTTCCTTCGACCATTCAGAGGTGGACTTGCTGCTGTGTTTTGGATCATTGTCCTGCTGCAGAACCCAAGTTCTTTTCAGCTTGAGGTCACCAACAGATGGCTGGACATTCTCCTTCAGGATGTTTTGGTAGACAGCAGAATTCATAGTTCCATTTATCACAGCAAGCCTTCCAGGTCCTGAAGCAGCAAAACAGCCCCAGACCATCACACTACCACCACCATATTTTACTGCTGCTATAATGTTGCTTTTTCTGAAATGTTGTGTTACTTTTACACCAGATGTACTGGGACACACACCTTCCAAAGAGCTCAACTTTTGTATCGTCAGTCCACAGAATGTTTTCCCAAATGTCTTGGGGATCATCAAGATGTGTTCTGGAAAAACTGAGACAAGCTTTAATGTTCTTTTTGCTCAGTAGTGGTTTTCATCTTGGAACTCTGCCATGCAGGCCATTTTTGCTCTGTCTCTTTCGTATGGTGGAGGCATGAACACTGACCTTAAGTGAGGCAAGTGAGGCCTGCAGTTCTTTGGATGTTGTTGTGGGGTCTTTTGTGACCCTTGGATGTGTCGTCGCTGCGCTCTTGGGGTAATTTTGGTCGGCCGGCCACTCCTGGGAAGGTTCTCCACTGTTCCATGTCTTCACCATTTGTGGATAATGGCTCTCACTGTGGTTCGCTGGAGTCCCAAAGCTTTAGAAATGGCTTTATAACCCTTTCCAGACTGACAGATCTCAGTTAGTTTCTTTCTCAATTGTTCCTGAATTTCTTTGGATCTCGGCATGATGTGTATCTTTTAAGGATCTTTTGGTGTGCTTCACTTTGACAGGCAGGTCCTATTTAAGTGACCTCCTGATTGAGAACAGGTGTGGCAATAATCAGGCCTGGGTGTGGCTATAGACAGTGACCTCAGGTGTGATAAACCATAATTATGTTTTAACAAGGGAGGGGGCAATCACTTTTTCCACACAGAGCCATGCAGGTGTGGATTTTTTTCTCCCTTAAAAATAAACACCTTCATTTAAAAACTGCACTAATATTTAAATTGGTTTGATGTTCCGAATCACTTAAGTGTGCCAAACATGCAGAAAATTAGGAAATCAGGAAGGGGCAAACACTTTTTCACACCACTGTATATAGATATAGTGTGAGATATATCATAATAATAACGATTATTATTATTATTATAAAAGTAATTTTACTTTTAAGCCATAGTGACCTTGCTAACAGAATTTGGCTAAAAGGGCGTTATGCTTTAAACAAATAATGTATTTAGAAAACCGTTTTAAATTACTTATCTACATACAATAACACATTACTTATATTACGGTTGTTCTCTGACCTGATGCAGTATGAAAGAGAAGAAGCTGAATCTCAGGTCGTTAGCTATATAATCGCTAACAGGAACAAAATATAGTTCTAAACTGCTGCTGTTATAAACTATTGTTGATAATTTCTTACCAGAACATCAGGCGGACTCGTTTGTTTCGTTGCTGAAGTTTGGTTAAACTTGTCCTGCAGTTTTCTGATTGTTTATTCGGCGAAATAAAATGACAACACAGCGAGTTTAATTTAACCGTCGTTTATAACGGACATCTATGCTAGAACTTTCTGAATCCTTCGCTCGTTTGATTGATGCTAAACTCAGAACGCGCTTTGTTTCCGACAATAAACATTGTTATAATTAAAAATCTCTCTTTATATACATATATAGCAAGCATTTTGTCTCATATTATATCAGAGCATTACATACAGTTGGACAGCAGTGTGTTGACAATCGTTGCTCCAAAAAGTTTCAGAATCGACTCTTCATTCTGTATGTATGCAATCGAAGAATCGATTCTTTTCTCCTTTTAATGAACTTGGATAGATACAGGAATGTGGGTTAAACCAGTTTCTAACTCTGTAAATCAGGTTGTATGATTTTTAACATGTTTTATTTATGACACGCTTGGTTTTATTATTATCTCATTTCTTGAATTAATAACTCAATCAAAGCTAGAGTCAACTCTTTAAACTCAGTGCGTGGAACAGAAGAATCGACTCTTTATTTTTATTTTAAGTGAATACAGCTTAATTAAGATGGATTTGTCGTGGACAAATCACCTACTATTTGAAACTATTACTACTAGTAGTACTAGAAGGCATTAACGTCTAAAGGGTAGTAAAACGGTATAATCATCTTTAAAATCAAAGCCATAAACATCAGCCTAGGTACCAATCCTTTAAATGAAAAATCACCACAGATTAACCTGTCTGTACTAAATAATTAACATTTTGCTTGTTGAGAAGCTTGTATAATTGAAATTGAAATAAACTGTCTTTATGAGGGCACAAACTGAATCACTTTCGGGGTTGCGGAGTCTTGTCCAAACGATAATGAACCATTAAGTTAACTTAGTGGTGCTCGAAAGTTTGTGAACCCTTTAGAATTTGCTATATTTCTGCATAAATATGAGCTAAAACATCATATTTTCACACAAGTCCTAAAAGTAGATAAAGAGAACCCAGTTAAACAAATGAGACAAAAATATTATACTTGGTCATTTATTTATTGAGGAAAATGATCCAATATTACATATTAGTGAGTGGCAAAAGTATGTGAACCTTTGCTTTCAGTATCTGGTGTCAGTATGTCTCTCATCTGCACACAGGATCTTTGGAGCTCAGCTAGAGTGACCACTGGGTTCTTGGTCTCCTCTCTCACCAAGGCCCTTCTACCCCGATTACTTAGTTTGGTGAGGCGGCTCAGCTCTAGGAGGAGTCCTGGTTGTTCCAAACTTCTTCTGTTTAAGATGTATGGAGGCCACGGTGCTCTTGGGAACTTTCAGTGCAGCAGAAATGTTTTTGGATCCTTCAACAGATCTGTGTCTCCACACAATCCTGTCTCTGAGCTCTACAGGCAGGTCTTTCCTCCTCATAGCTTGGTTTCTGGTCTGATATACTTTTTTAGCTGTGAGACCTTTATATAGACAGGTGTGTGAACTGAATTTACCACAGGTGGATCCAATCAAGGTGTAGAAACAGCTCAAAGATGATCAAGAGAAATGGGAGGAACCCAGAGCTAAATTTCAAGTGTCATAGCAAAGGGTCTGAATACTTGGGTCCATCCATGCAAAATATTAGTGTTTCTTTTTAACGAATTTGCAAAAATGTCTAAAATTCTGTTTTCACATGACCTCAACATAAAAAAAGGTGAAAGGGTCCAAAGAATTTCCAAATCATCGACTTTCATCTCTGCCCTCCTAAAAACTTAGAGCATTAAGATATCGTCTCCTCATAGTCATGTTCCAAAGTCTAGTGAAAGCTCCTCAAAAGAGTGAAGGACGCTGTAGCAGCAAAGGCTGTACGTTGTGTGTTTGCACCCATTCACACTTGTTTTTATGAGTTTTCACTGCACAAAGAAAAACGAACCATTTTTTTCTTCATTATTGTATTTATTTTTTGGTCTTTCTTCAAAGTACAAAACAAAAAACACAAACATTACAAAACATTCCTTTAACCAAGGCGACATAGGCAATATGAAGAAGTAAAAAGACAATGAAGTTCAATCAGTAATGGTGCAAACTCTGAGGTAACAAGCAATACAAGTGTTCGGATTCTTTAACCAAATGACTCATAACTTACGACATTCTCAGTAGTGTTTTATCAAATGCCAGAGTTAGAAATTGAGAAATCCATTGTACTACACTGTGTTAGGTAACGACCATCTCATAGTCACACTTTCAGTCATATGCAAACCCTTTAAGACAGGAATAATTAGGCATGCTCTCTGCACCAATACCTATAATAGCTTCCGACCGACCCACCGACCTATATACACACAAGCAGAGATGTGCAACGACAACCTGAAGCAAGAGCACGCAGAATGACCAACATATCAGAACATCAAAAATGTGTCTGAGGCACAAAAAAAAAACCAGACCCCCCCCAACTTTCAATACAAAGTGGCAAAAGAGCAGAGGAGCTGCCCAGATACAGACATGTTACACTCACAAAAATTAAAACCCACGTTAAAACCAAGGACGACACTATTGCGTTCTTTTAGGAAATGGAATTGCATTTGAGACGTGAACTCGACCTTGTCGCCACAATCCCTTCGGATTCTGCTTTGATCGTGCTAGCTAGCATTATCGGGATTTACTTCTCTCTAAATGCATGCACTCGGTTCAATATGGATTCCAGATACAAACTCTCCTCTTGTTTGGTTTTCTTTTTTTTTTCTCCAACACTTTGAGCGTTAAATGCTATAAAAACTGCGAGACAGTCCACAAAACACAAGTCTGCATGAAGAGCTAGTCTTCTGACGTGAGATATGCCGTGGTAGGACGTGAGTAATGCTAACGAATGTGATTCTCCTTCCCTCTATCCGAGGGGTCGCTTTCTACTGCCGTTCAGATTCACATTATGCTTAAAAGGAAGAACAACTGGCTGGAAACACGTGTGGCGTCAGCCCCGACTGTAGCTGTAAAATACTGGACTGTGTGGATGCATATCTACCATTGTCTGACCTGAGGAGACAGAGAACCTGTGTGAAACCGGCGGTACTTCATAATCAGCACATACAGGTCACAGAAATCATGATCACATGAGAATACAGATAAGCACCATTTAATGACCATCCCATCAACATCAGTTTGCTTCAACGACAGGGGTCTTAATTATAATATATTATAACTCCGAATGCACCGAAAGTCAGCCACTGATTGTGCAAGTTCTCCTACTTAGAAAGATGAGAGAGGTCTGTAATTTTCATCATAGCTACACTTCAACTATGAGACACAATGAGAAAAAAAAATCCAGGAAATCACATTGTAGGATTTTTAAAGAATTTAATTGTAATCTGGTGGAAATGTGGAGAATAAGTATTTGTTCAAAACAAAAGTTCAGGGCTCAATACTTTGTAACATAACCTTTGTTGCCATGACATAGTCAAAGCGTTTCCTGCAAGTCTTCACCAGGTTGGCACATCACTGTAGCTGGTATTTTGGCCCATTCACTCCATGCAGATCCTCCTGCAGAGCAGTGATGTTTTTGGGGCTAAAGCGCGCTTCCAACTCCATCCACCCAGCACATTTTCTAGTGGGGTTGAGGTCTGGAGCCTGGCTAGATGCCACTCTAAGGAACCTTGAATGCGTTTATGGAGGTCACTCCTTCTTGCCCGAGCGTGTGTTTGGATGGCATTGTCATTCTGGAAGACTTCCATCCGTCCACTCTTCATGCTCTCACCTGATGGAAGAGGTTTTGGCTTAACTCCGTCCTGAAGCATGGCCCCGTTCATTCTTCTTAACACTATCAGTCGTCTGTCCCCCTCTGCATGAAAAACAACTCTTAGGCATGTATATTTTCCAGCCCGCATGCTTCAAAGTAGGTTATGCGGTGTTCTTGGGATTGCAACACTCAGGGCATCCTTTCCTCCAGTTGAGTTTTTAACCGAAAACGTTCTATTTGGTTTCTCTGACCACATGATTTCTCACAATCCTCTTCTGGTCATCATATGCCTTCTCTGCTAAACTGTGTCTGGCTTAAGCAGAGGGACAACACGCCTGGTACTCCTGCCAGGATCGTGGGGCCGCCGAGATCGAGGGAGATTATCAATGGTCTGTAATGTCTTCAGTTGCTCTTCACAATGATTTATTCACACCAACCTGCTTGCCTTTTGTAGATTCACTCTTCCCAGCCTGGTGCAGGTCTACAATTTTCTTCCTGGTGTCCTTCAACAGCTCTTTGATCTTGGCCATGGTTGAGTTTGGAGTCTGACTGTTTGAGGCTGTGGACAGGTGTCTTTTATACAGATAACGAGGTCCAACAGGAGCCATTAATACAGGTAACGAGTGGAGGACAGAAGAGCTTCTTAAAGAAGAAGTTACAGGCTACAATATGATTTCCTGGATTTTCTTCCTCATTTTGTCTCTCATAGTTGAAGTGTACCTATAATGAAAATTACAGACCTCTCTCATCTTTCGAAGTAGAAGAACTTGCACAATCAGTGGCTGACTAAATACTTGTTTTTCCCCCACTGTACTCTGGAAAATGAAGAATTCGATTATTTAATATTCAAGTTTGAGGTTTGTTACATATTTCCATGAGATTACTGGCTGGTTGCAAAGTAGAAACCCGATTGTTGCCAGAGTCATGTAAGCCTGGAGCGTTCCGATTTTCTGGTGGCATTCTAATAAAGAGACTGAGAAATATTTATATATTTTCATTAAACCATTGATAAAACAACGCTATATCTAATTTAAATGGTCGCCTAAGACTTTTTCACAATACTGTAATTCTGAGAGAGCAGTCCACTGCTGTTCACCACAAAATCTGAACTTGAACAAGTTCTCCAATCGAGGTGCAAAACTGGTGTAAAGACATTTCCAAACAGATTCATGGCATTAAATCAGGACGCTGAACACTTTTTGGAATGTTGCTATTCTAGTTTGTCATTATGTATTACTTTCCTCATTAATTGAATATTGCAAAGCAAATCGTCTAAATGAAGCTGGTTAAAATTAATTTTAAATTGAACTTGATGATGGGGGGATGGGTTTTACTCACAGTGCTGTCTCTTCACCACTGAGGTGGGACGTAGCTGTAGGTGGGTGTGCCCGGGGGTCGATACGTGGGCACTGTGACAGGGTGCGGAGCTACTGCAGTCGGGGAATGAGTTGTTAATAAAGTCCCTGTAAAATGAAAACAAATTATATAAATAAATCAAACCTCACCAAGGCAAAGCTGTGAAGGTGCAAATCCCACAGTTCTACATTACATCAAGAATATATACAGTACAGGATCGTTATTAGTTAAGATACAGTTAGCAGTATTACATGGATATTCCACAATGGATTATCTATCTACAGTGGTGCTTGAAAGTTTGTAAACCCTTTAGAATTTTCTCTATTTCTGCATACATATGACCTAAAACATCATCAGATTTTTACACAAGTCCTAAAAGTAGATAAAGAGAACCCAGTTAAACAAATGAGACAAAAATATCATGGCACGAACAAAGAAGATTTCTGAGGAGCTCAGAAAAAGAGTTGTTGATGCTCATCAGCTGGAAAAGGTTACAAACCATCTCTAAAGCGTTGGACTCCACCAATCCACAGTCAGACTAGATTGTGTACAAATGGAGGAAATTCAAGACCTTGTTACCGCTACCCTCCCCAGAGTGGTCGACGCACAAAGATCACGCGCAAGAGCAGGCGTGTAATAGTTGGTTGAGGTCCAAAGGACCCAGGTAACTATAAGCAACTGAAGAGCGCCTCTCAACATTGGCTAATGTTAATGTTCGTGAGTCCACATCAGAAGAACACTGAACAAGCAAGGTGTGGCATGGCGAGGCGGGGCTGGCAGGAGCCAAAATACAAGCCACTGTTGCTCCAAAAAGAACATTGCTGGTCGTCTGCATTTTGCACAGATCACGTGACAGCCAGAAGGCTATTTAAGAATGTTTTGTGGATTGATGAGACCAAAATAGAACGTTTTGGTTTAAAAGAAAAGTTTTATGTTTGGAGAAAGGAAAACATTGGCCTTCCAGCATAGAGAACCATTATCAATCTGTGAAACATGGTGGTGGTAGTATCATGTTTGGGGGGCCTGTTTTGCTGGGCATCATTGGGCAGGAGCAAGAGCTTGCCATCATTGATGGAAAACAATGAATCTGGATGATCTCATAGAATTCCTAAAGGAAAATGTCAGAACGATCTGTCTCATGATCTGGAATCCCCAAAAAAGTGGTCATGTCAGCAGGAACAAGCGTACCCTAAGCTCACACAGCCGTCTATAGCTGCAAGGAATGGTTACGAGAATAAAGTCATCGTTTTGGAATGGCCAAGTCAAAGTCCTGACTTATCCAATCGAAATGGCTTGTGGAAGGACCTGAAGGTGAGGTGGCAGGCTAATGTGAGGAAACCCACCAACATCCCAGAGCTGAAGCTGTTCTGTACGGAGGAATGGGCTAAAATTCCTCCAAGCCGGTGTGCAGGACTGATCAACAGCTACAGGAAACGTTTAGCTGCAGTTATTGCTGCACAGGGGGGTCACACCAGATACTGAAAGCAGAGGGTCACATACTTTTTCCACTCACTAATATGTAATATTGGATCATTTTCCTCAATAAATAAATGACCAAGTGTAATATGTTTGTCTCATTTGTGTAACTGGGTTCTCTTTATCTACTTTTAGGACTTGTGTGAAAATCTGATGATGTTTTAGGTCATATTTATGCAGAAATATAGAACGTTCTAAAGGGTTCACAAACTTTCAAGCACCGCTGGAAATGTAATATAAACATGATTCCTTTCCTTTTGGGTCATAAGGTCATCATTTCAGCAGTAGTAACTGAGAGACGTTTGTTTTTCTTAGGTCATTGGTTTAGTACGTTAAGCTTTGTTCACTTGTTTTAGACTCTCCCTGCAAATGCAGCAGCTGAGCCAGAAGAGCGCAGTCAGTTGAACCCGATACACTGCTGAAGCTCAATATCATTACATGTTTTGTCATGTTGGAGCTGCAAGGTGCTTTACAACAGATCAGCTTTACACACATATAGCGTCTTGCATTTTCTCTCAAAGTGGAACCAAACTTTTGAGCGTCCATCTTCTACTAATGCTCCAGCTCCACGCAAAACACACATCCAGCCTCAAGCTCCATCACACCAAGATTCCACTTCTTGGTGTCAACTAAACCATTCTGAGCTTCAAATGCACGGCTATGATTGGTGCAAAAATAAGTCTGTATTAAGAGGCACTTTTCTGCCAGGACCGGTCATTATGTAGTCGTTTTGATACGCTTGGCGAGAGCATTAGCGGAAGATCTACGCTCTAAAGTCTGGCTCTGCCTCAAGAGAAAACGAAAAATGCAATATGTGGAAATCTTCTCTTTTATAAAGGAGGTTCTCCAACATGGCAAAACATCTAAGGAACCTGCTTGTCTATTTTAGTTTCCCTCTTCCCAGCCTGCTGCAGGTCTACAATTTTCTTCCTGGTGTCCTTCGACAGCTCTTTGGTCTTGGCCATGGTTGAGTTTGACTGTTTGAGGCTGTGTGTCTTTTATACAGATAACAAGGTCAAACAGGTTCCATTAATTGTTTGTGGGTGACCAAATACTTATTTTCCACCATGATTTACTATTAAATTCTTTAAAAATCCTACAATGTGATTTCCTGGATTTTTTTTCTCATTTTGTCTCTCATAGTTGAAGTGTAGCTATGATGAAAATTACATTACTTTCTAAGGAGTAGGAGAACTTGCACAATCAGTGGCTGACTAAATACTTTTTTGCCCCACTGTACATTTGAAGGAGAAAATGTCACACTTACCGGCTGACATGGCCATAGTGGTGCCTGCTACCATTCCCATGGCGACCCCGTTGGGGCGGTGTTGAGGGATGGGCGAGGCGTATATAGCCGCCGGCATGCCGTTGGGCTGCACCACCGTGGTGTGATGGATGACGTGAGGCGGCGCCGCGTACAGGGGCTGTGTGTAGTAAGTGCCTTGCTGCTGGAGAGACGACAGACGTTCACACAGCCTGAAGGCCGAAGAAACAGAAACAAAAAGGACGACAGCCTCTCACCTGAGCGTAGGGGTTCTGCTGAGGGTACGAGCTCCTGACCGGGTACACAGCAGCAGGGTAGGGGTTGGGGGAGGAGGAGTAAGGGGGCACAGCACCTGTCGTCGGGGAGCAGGACATTTTGAAGGGCGTCCCCTGGGCGTAACCTGATGGGTTCGAGAAGAACAACTACTATTTGTTCAAAGGATTCAGTTGTATTTTTCAACTAAACATATCAGAAACAAACTCTTCTCTTTACATATGCTGTACTATAAATTAAAATCAATAATACCAGGTACTTTGCTACTGGTAGGTCCCGGAACCAATTAAATACATTTACGTTATTTCTAAAGGGGGAAAATTGCTCGGCACTCAAGACGATCCGTCATTTGTCCCTGGAGCATCCATGCTTCACATTACGAACCTTTTAGTAGTGAATGTAGCTGAAGTAACTAATGAAAACTGTGTCCACATACTTTTGGCAGCAGGAACAGAGCAACTGTTTGCCGTAAGGATGAGGTATGTGTGTACATTATGAGGTCACCTGTGGGAAACGCTGGGTTTGCTCCGGAGTACACGCCGGGAGAGTAGGCAGGTGCAGCCGCTGCATAGCCGACAGGAAATCCAGCTGCAGGGGAATAACCATGATATTACTGATTATTAGCACTGCTTGATTAGACACCCAGCACACCAGGGATGCAGCGATATGGAATTCTGGGGCGATCCCGACAAACCAATTTACAAGACGAAGAAACAGAAGAAACGCAAAATCTCAAAGCATCTCCACAAAAAATATTAAGCCACATTTCAATGCTAACTTTTCATTTACGAAGCTAAACACATAATATACACAGGTATGTGCGAAATCGCACGTCCGCAATCCCAACCACTAAGTGTGCTGTGAAAAATCATCTGGTGTGCCGTGGAAGATGATCCGGTTTCACCAGATTGGTTCTATAAGCCAGCGGCGTGTAGTGAAAGGCAGAACAATTACATTCCCTTCCACTAGGGGGCAGTAAGATATCAGCTGTGTGTTCAACTAAACAGGCCCAGGTTTCACACTGAGTAAGTAAATTGAGACCAGATTTTCATTAGATTTCAATAAATATACTTTGTGACATTTTTGTTTGGTGGTGTGCCTTGGGATTTTTCTAATGTGAAATATGTGCTGTGGCTCAAAAAGCCTGGGAAGCCCTGGTGTAATGTACCGGTATTGACTAAATAGCCAAGAGTTTCCCATACATTGATTTATTTAATATCAACACTTACCACAACATACTGATTTTCTCATTTTTAACCATTTTACACTCACCATGCACTTTATTAGATACACCTCTTTTTTTCTACACTCACTGTTTTATCAGTTTCCCTTGCATATAGGAGCACTTTGTAGTTCTGCAATTACAGACTGTAGTCCATCTGTTTCTCTACATCCTTTTTTCGTTATCTTTACCCTGTTCTCTAATGGTCAGGACCACCACAGGACCAGCACAGATCAGGTACTGTTTGGGTGGTGGATCACTGCACTGGCACTGATGTTGTGCTGGTATGAGTAGATCAGACACAGCAGTGCTGCTGGAGTTTTTAAACACTGCTCACTCACTGTCCACTTATTGCTCCACCTTGTGGATGAAAAGTCAGACACGAGCTCATCTGTTGCTGCACAGTTTGTGTTCGTCAACCTCTAATCCTTCAGCAGTGCTCACAGGATGCTGGTGACTGAACATTTTTGGCTGGTGGAATATTTTCAGTACAGCAATGACAATGAAGTGTTTCAAAAACTCCACGAGCACTGCTGTGTCTGTGTGTCCACTCATACCAGCACAACACACACTACCACCGCCACCATTAGACCATTCTGACACTCTGAATCAGCTTCATCCCTCACAAAGACGTCGTTTGCTGGAGTTAAACTCGGCTCTTTCATTAAACACCATCGGCGGCTGATCGGAGCTTCGTTCCTCTGGCAGGTTTGTTATCTGTAAGTCCAGCTCTAACCCAGAGAAGCTGCTGATGCTCTGTAACTCTGTCCTTACATTTCTGACTGATCAGATTAACATTAAGAGCTTCATCATACAAATTTATAATCGCTAATCAAACGGGATCCTAGACTTTGGTTAGAACACCGGGATCTCACTCCGATTTGCTTCAGTCGGTAAAATAGCGGATCTTAGTAACAGCCTGCCTTATAAACCCCACCCATTTTATTTCCTTTTAGTAAATTTAAACTTACCAATCGATATATTTGTGTTTATTTTCTGTATAATAAAGTTATTGGTCATTCTGTTACTCGACTTTAATGGCTGAAGGGCTTAGCCGCGGAGTAACGATAGAATGGAACTATTTTACCTCGGGGAAGGCTGATAAACAAATCGTTTGTTCTGTCTTCTTTATATTAAAATCTAACAATAAATGTTGATACCAGAACTGTGGTATAATCGCAATAACACTTGAGGTCGTGCCAATATCTCACGTTAAAGCACGACCTCGAGTGTATAATTGTTTAAATATATCTGGTAAGGTAATATATGGGCTAAGTAGGTTAATAACATTAACAATAAGGATAATAACCATAACGGTGCACAAACTCGTAATACCCGTAAGCTCTCCTCAGTACTCACCAGGGTACCCTATTCCTTTAGGGTTAGCATAAGGGACCCCTGTTGGTGTAGGGCTGTAGACCGGATTCATGTTGCTGATCTGTTGGCTCCTAAAAACAATAATCAACTATGAAAGGGACATCCAAGCAAGGTAAACACATAATGAAAAATAAAAATCAGCAGGGCTATGGAGGACTAAAGTGATGGAAATGGAATAAAGAAATACATAAATGTCAAATCTGGTTAACTGCCTATGTTTCACATTGCGGTACTTAATTGACATTATTTTATAACATTAGTTCAGGTTACAGACTTTTTTTTTATTAATATACAATACAGTGGTACCTCGGTTCTCGTCGTTAATTCGTTCCAGAAAGAAACCAAGCAAATGTTTCCCATAAGGAATAATGTGAATTGAATGATTCCATTCCAGACCCCCAGAAAATTCCAAGTACCAAGCAAATGGCGAGAACCGAAACAAATTTTCCTAATCAAAATGCATCAAGAACTTAATTTGACGAGTTCCGAGGCATTCAAGAACCGAGGTACCACTGTATTTATGTTCAGAACGTGCATATAATTCAACTTTTATATTGATATTATTTAGCAGACGCCCTTATCCAGAACGACTTACAATCTTATAATCCAAGCAATTGTGGTTTAAGGGACTTGCTCAAGAACCCAACAGTGGCAGCTTGGCAGAGGTGGGATTTGAACCCTGGATCTTTTGGCCCATAGTCCAGTACCTTAACCGCTAGGCTACCACAGTCCATGTTTATTAACCCAGATGTCATTGTCATAGAATAAAACTTCTATAACCCACACCTCCAATCTTAGATAATCTGAGACTGGGTAACGTAGTTCACATACTTTTTCATCTAAACCATGAATGATGGATCGATGTGTTCAACATCTGTATGCTGGTCTACCAATCTAACAAGCAAATTTGTGTTGATCTACCAGCTTAACCAGAAGGCTTACACTGGTCTGCCAGTTTAACCATGAAGCTGTTGCTGATTTCCTAGTTTGATCAACAAGCTTATTCCAGTTAATTATGAGGATTCACCAACATAAACCAGTTCGGACACATCACAGAGCCTCCACCACGCTCAACTTCAGGTTCTCGACAGTGTAGTCAGCCTTCATTTTTAGCCCAAGCTCACCCTGAGTGTTTGCTCATACTCCAGCTCAATTTTCACTTCGTCTGACCATAGAACACGGTTCCACTCAAAGTCCCGGTAGCATTTAGCAAACTCCAGGCACTTACGTTTGTGTTAGATGATCAGAAAGGTTTTTTTCCTGGCATGCCATCCAAACATTCTCTTGGCAGTTTTTGAGACTTGGTGAGCGCAAGATGCTGCTTTTTTCTGTAACTATCCAACAATTATCTTTGGGATTTGTTGCCTCTCTTACAATTATTCTCGCTGGGATAAATTTAAGTTTTCATCCAGGCATGTTTGTCACAGTTCCAGCTGATTCGAACTTTTTAATTATTGTCCTAACTGTAGAGATGGGCATTTACAAGCCAGTAGCTATTTTGATAATTGTGAAGGTCAATGGCTTTTTTTTTTACCACAAGGTGAGCTCTGTTCTTCCAAATATTATTTTTATTATTCCACCTGATTTTCTACGAGCATCTCTTCCTACAGTTTTCGAGATATCGACACGTGATGAATTGCAAAACGTCCAGCATGTTCTGGAGAAGACTGCTTGTATACAGCTAAGAGAAATGTTGTTGTATTCGCGTGCTACACTCGCATTTATGGGAAAAAAAAGTCCCATTCACTTAATTGGGATTTTTTTTTTTAAACTGCTGTACTTCGGTCAATTTTTGAGCTACAAACACAAAGTTCGACATGGTCATAGAGCCCAAATGCGAAAATGGTGCTTGTGCTTTTGGTGCCGATGGCCCACATAGCAGCCCCTCAAAGTCCCAAATTTTTGCCCCATAGGAAATAATGGGGTTTCAGTCCTGCAGGTGTTTACAGAAAGTTTTGGACCTACGGTCACAAAATTCGGAAAGCTTGGTCTCGAGTGCATGAGTGACATGTGATGTCCATGGGGCCCAGACTGGGCCCCGGTGCCCCTGGAAGGTCATAGAGTGTAACTCAGTTAGTTTTGGACCTACAGCCACAAAATTCAAAAAGCTTGGTCCCGGTTGCACCCTGATTTGACCTGTGATGGCTTTGGCACTCATGAGGGCCCCAGCTGGGTATTAGGGCACTGGGCCCCTAGCGGGTCACTGGCCGTAACTCAGCCAGTTTTCAACCTACGGCCATGAAATTCGGCAGGCTTGGTCTTATTATAGTATAATAGATAATACAAGTATTAATGTGATATAAGTGTTAATATAAGTGCTAATGTGGTAGGTGTTTTAATACATATTAATATCAAATAAAAGATAAATTTTAATATAAGTGTTAATGCGGTATATGTGTTAATATAGTATCCGTATTAGTGTGGTATACGTGTTAATACAAAGTGTTAAATGACAGGTGTTAATATAACAGTTAATAAGATGTGAGCGAATATAAGTGGTAATGTGGTACAAGTATTAATATAATAATTCAAATGGTATAGGTGTTAATTTGTAAGTGTTAATGTGGTATAAGTGTTAATATAATAGTTAATAGGACCTGTTAATATGGTAGAGGTTTTCATTTGTGTTAAGATGGCATAGGTAAAGGTAATGTAATTGTTAATGTGGTATGTGTTAATATAATAGTTAATATTATAGGTGTTAATGTGGTATAATTGTTAATATACTAGTTAATAGGAAGTGTTAAGTGTTAATATAAAAATATTAATAAATGAACATGGCATGTGTGTTCATTTATGTGTTAATATGGCATGTGTCATTGCTAATGTGGTATCAGTGTAGTATAATAGTCAATACTGTATAGGTGTTCATTAATAGGTGTTCATTTATAAGTTAATGTGGTATCAGTGTATTATAATAGTTAATATTGTAAAGGTGTTCATTAATAGGTGTTCATTTATAAGTGTTAATGTGTTAGAAAGGTTCGGGATCTCCTGCATCCTCCACAAACACCTCGGCTGCATCACCCATCTCCCCGCTCTCCAGACCCTGGTCCAGGCCGTTCAGTCCGGAGCCCGGTGCTGCCCGCGGATCCGCGGTGTCAGTTACTTACGGCGGCTGGCGCTGGTGTAGCGGCGGTTCCTCCTCCCTGCTGTGTTCGTGTGCGGATTTATTGCTGTTTTGTGATCAGAAAGCCTGATGTTCTCCAGATCCACCGTTATCCACCAACACTGCGCAGCAAAGCGGGATTACAGACCTGCGTCACATCCGGATTCAGGCACCTAAACTCGGTCTGGTGGAGGCATGTGGCGGCGCTCAGCGGTCTGAGAGAGTCTCACAACTTTATTTATTGCTGGAAACGGTACACGACTTACCTCAGTCTGTACGTGTGATACTCCACTCAGCCAAAGCATGAAGCAAGCACGCGCGCACACACACATACATACATACATACATACACATACACACCTGTCAATTAATCTATCTATCTATCTATCTATCTATCTGAAAAACAATCAATCAATCAGTCAATCAATCAATCAGTCACTCTATCTATCTATCTATCTACCTATCTATTAATCAATCAATCTGTCTATCTATCTACAATGGGGCAAAAAAGTATTTAGTCAGCCACTGACTGTGCAAGTTTTCCTACTTAGAATGATGAGAGAGGTCTGTAGTTTTCATCATAGCTACACTTCAACCATGAGAGACAAAATGAGAAATAAAAATCCAGAAAATCACACTGTAGGTTTTTTAAAAAAATTAATTGTAAGTTATGGTGGAAAATAAGTATTTGGTCAATTGCAAAAGTTCAATTCAATACTGTGTGATATAATCTTTGTTGGCAATGACAGAGGTCAAACGTTTGCTGTAAGTCTTCACCAGGCTTGCACACACTGTAGCTGGTATTTTGGCCCATTCCTCCATGCAGATCTCCTCTAGAGCAGTGATGTTTTGGGGCAACACAGACTTTCAACTCCCCAATTCTCTATGGTGTTGAGGTCTGGAGACTGGCTAGGTCACTCCAGGACCTTGAAATGCTTTTTACTGAGCCACTCCTTCATTGCCCGAGTGGTGTGTTTGGGATCATTGTCATGCTGGAAGACCCAGCCACGTTCCATCTTCAATGCTCTCACTGATGGAAAGAGGTTTTGGCTTAAAATCACACGATACATGGCCCCGTTCATTCTCCCTTAACACAGGATAGTGTCGTCCCCTCTGCAGAAAAAACAGACACCAAAGCATGATTGTTTCCCACCCCCATGCTCACAGGAGGTATGGTTGTTATTGGGATGCAACTCAGCTCCTTTCCTCAGTTAAGTTTTTTACCAAAAAAGTTCTATTTTGGTTCATCTGACACATGGATATTCTCCCAATCCTTCTTCTGGATCATCCATATGCTTCTGGTAAAAATTTCAGATGGGCCTGGACAGTACTGGCAGGGGACACGCTTGGCACTGCAGGATCGGAGTCCTCTCGGCGTAGGGTGTTTATGATGGTTAGGCCTTTGTTAAGTTGGTCCCAGGCTCTCCTGGCAGCCATTCATAGGTCCCTCTGTGTAGTTTAAGATTTTTGCTCATCGGTCTCATGAATCATTTTAAACCCCATGGGATGAGATCTTGCGTGGAGCCCAGATCGAGGGATTACCAATGGTCTTGGACATCTTCCATTTTCTTTCTACAGTTGCTCCGACACTTGATTTATTAACACCACCTGTTTGCCTATGGTAGATTAACTCTCCAAAGCCTGGTGCAGGTCTACAAATTTTTCCTGGTGCCTTCTTTTGACAGCTCTTTGGTCTGGCCTGGTTGAGGTGGGAGTCTGGACGGTTTGAGGCTGTGGACAGTTGTCTATTATACCGATAACGAGGTCAAACAGGCGCATTAATAAAGGTAACTAGTGGAGGAAGAAAAGCTTGCTTAAAGAAGACGTTACAGGTCTGTGCGAACCAGAAATCTTGCTTGTTTTGTGAGTGACCAAATACTTATTTTCCACCATGATTTACAATTAAATTCTTTAAAAATCCTACAATGTGATTTCCTGAATTTTTGTTCTACCTATGATGAAAATTACAGACCTCTCTCATCTTTGTAAGTAGGAGAACTTGCACAGTCAATGGCTGACTAAATACTTTTTTCCCACTGTATGTATATATGTATGCATGTGTCTATCTATCTATCTATCTATCTATCTATCTATCTATCTATCTATCTTTCTGTCTGTCAGTCAATCTGTCAGTCAATCAAGCAATCTATATATCTATCTGATTGACACTGCCCTGTCTATCGATCTACACTATATGGACAAAAGTATTGAGACACCTACACACTACACCTACAGCAGCTTTTATGACATCCCATTCTAAATCCATAGGTATTAATATAGGGTTGGTCCCATGTTTGCAGTTATAACAGCTTCCACTTTTCTAGGAAAGCCTTCTATAAGATTTTGGACTGTGACTGTGATGTTGGATGAGAGGGCCTGTCTCACAATCTCCATTCTAGTTCATCCCAAAGGTGTTCAGTGGGGTTACAGTCAGGACTCTATGCAGGCAATTTCTTCCACACCAAACTCACCCAACCATGCCTTTACGGACATTGCTTTGTTTACAGAAAAGGTTCTTCCCAAACTGTTCCCGCAAAGTTGTGAGCAAACCATTGTCTAAAATCTCTTGGTATGCTGAAGCATTAAGATTTCCCTTCATTGGACCTAAGGGGTCTAGGTCAAGCCCTGAAAAACAACCCCATATCATTATCCCTCCTCCACCAAACTTTACAGTTGGCACAATGCAGTCAGGCAGGTAAAGTTCTCCTGGCATTCACCAAAGCCAGACTAATCAGAAAGCCAGATAGAGAAGCATGATTCCTCCACAGAACACGTTTCTACTGCTCCAGAGTCCATTGTGCTTTACACTACTCCAACCAACGCTTGGTATTGTGCTTGGTGATGTAAGGCTTGTATGAAGTGCTCGGCCATAAAACCCGTGCCATGAAGCTCCTGGTACACAGCTTTAGTGCTGATGTTAATGCCAGAGGAGGTTTGGGTCAGCAGAGTGTTGGTGACTTTTAAGCACTATGAGCCTCAGGACTGGGTGACCCCACTCTGTAATGTTACGTGGTCTGGATCTTTGTAGCTGAGCTTCTGTTGTTCCTAAACGTTCGGCTTTTGAGCAATACCACTGTAGGAGGAAGAAAACTCACAAACTGACTTGTTGCCAACTGTGGCCATCCTATTACAGGAACACACATTTGAAATCAGACAGCTCTTTGGAGCTACACATCTTTCACAAATGTTTGTAAAGGCAAACTGCATGGCTGGGTGCTTGACACACTTCTGGCAACAAGACTGAATGAAATGCCTGAATTCTGTATATGTTTATATAGTCTGTCTATCTATCTGTCTGTCTGTATGTCTCTCTATCTATCTATCTAATGTCTAAAATCAATCCAAATTCAAATGTCTAAGATCAATCCCAAATTGAGCAAGCCTAGGGCGACAGAGGCAAGACAGAAACCTTGATAGAACCAAGAATCAAAAGAGGGAACCAACCTTGTTGGGCGAGTAAAGCTCAAAAGCTGCTATGAGACAATGCTCCATTGTAAAAAAAGTGCTTTAGAAATTAATTTGACTTGACTTGGTAAACAAATCATGCTAATGCTGGCTTGAAAAAAGTGCCAAAGGTCCGCCCAGCAGGGGTCAGACACTGACATCAGTATAGTATCATAAATTAGCCCTTCAAGGCCTAATGTAAGTATTATCAGTTCATAAATAGACCATTTGTTTTTTGTGATTTACTGGATTTATTGTTTTTAAGGGATCAAGCTCTTCTGCAGAAACGTCACCTGGATGCGGGTGTAAGTATGCATGTATTGAAAAGCAGTTCTAGGTTTCTACCACCAGATGATGCCAGACATTAGTTTGCTTACTCAGAGAGCTTTTGAAGGTTGTGAACAAGCATTTCATGTATATTCAATTTTTAGTAATTGAGCAGATGCTCTAGCCAGAGCGACAGTAGGCTTTTTAAATGCTTTAGGCCAACTAAAAGACTGATGAAGAGATCACATCAACGGAGCAATAACATTAGCAGCGAGGCATCAGCAGAGTGAGCAGGATCAAGATCCACCGGCAAGGTGAGCTCCCGGCTGAGGAGAGAGCAAAGAAGGCGACCCTGTCAAAGGGTTAAAGTGACACCTATTGACCAGTCTCCTGAAAACTTGATGGCTTAACAGGGTTGAATTTAGGTGCTGGCAAGACATTTGACACATTTAAAGATTGGCAACTTTTTGAGGTCAAGTGCATGGAGGGAAATCTGTCCTGCCATCACAAGTGGCGAGGGTGAGTTTGGCGAGATAAAGAGCTTAGACTGTATTTGAAATAAATACACGTGAATCAAATAAATAAATAAACAAATCATTAATTCATTAAGTCATTCATTATTCTATATGAAAATGTGTGAATCTGACAGCTCAGGGTCCAAGGTGGCATCCATCCCTGGACAGTTCACCAATCCAACACACTTAAGTTACTGAATTTTTTTTTTTTTTTTTTTTTTGACATAGCAATCCAGTTTGTTCCTGGTCAGTGTGGTGGATACTCTGGTTCCTATTCACGGAGAATTCACAATTCGTGTGTTAGCATGACCTGGAGGGCTGGGTTGCAGGGCTAGGTAGGGGTCGCTGTTGCTGATCCACCAGCCTCTCTTCCATCCCTCAGACACAGTCAGATGTGCCTGCATATGACACCTAAATCTACCGGAAGGTACCACTTCCCACCACGGAAGGGACTTGAACCTGGACGGCTAGTGAATTAGGACACTAAAAGACATGGGGGTTAGTTTGCAACTAGATATACTCAGCAGGGGGCGCTACACTGTGTGTTGTGACACAATCATACTGCATCTGTCTAAATTGTACTATCATGGTAAAGCGACCTTGGGTGTTGTGAAAGGCGCTATATAAATGCAATGTATTATTATTATTATTATTATTATTATTATTATTATTCTGCCTGTAACCAGCATGAGCCTTTTCTGTGACTTGCACTACAATAGCTCTTCTGTCTATTCGGACCGGACGAGACAGGACTAATTTCTCACGTGCATTGATGAGCCTTAGGTACCAACACCCTGTCACCCTGGTTTGTCCCTGGTACCACTGTCTGCAGGTACTCACCACTGCTGACTGGGAGCACCACACATAACGATTTGTCCCTTGTTAAAGTGGCTCAGGTCTTTCCTCCTGAACATTTCTCCCACATCCAACACATCAGCTGTGAGAGCAGACTGTTCTCTGACCGTCTGTTACATCGCAGAGCTTTAGTGCTGGTGGAACCAGATAATCAGTGAGATTCGTTTGTTATTCGGTCTCTATCTGATTTTCGTGTTTTGTTTTATTAGTCTATATATGCGCATGCGCATGCACATAGACGGTAATTGCGTTAACAGAACCGCCTCATTTTGTGTTTACATTATTATTTGGCTTTTAAAAGATTTGAGATTAGTTTGAGTCTATCTGCTTCGGGATCTGTGTCGTCACTATGACGTGTAAGTGCAGAAACGTACGGTTTGTGTACGACGAGGACCGTGTGGGTGCAGTACCACAGATCACCTGTAGAGGGAGCATGTTAGAGGCCCTCTCAGTTTCCCGACATGCACCTGCCTCTGCTCTCTGACCGGCCGTCTCTGAGCAGCAGGAAACATGGCGGTTATCAGTAAATACCTGACGGCAAAGAATTCGTCCGTGGCCGGCGGTGTTTTGCTGCTGCTTTACCTGCTCAGACAGAGACGGAGAGGCGCCAGGCAGAACGGGTGAGCAGCGGAGACTTTCTCCTTAAATCAAACGCGCTTATTGTGCAGCTGCAGCTCTGCTAAGCTCACCGCTAACGGTTAGCATCCTGTTAGCTTAGCCTCAGTAGAGTTGACCGGCATTACACGAGCTGTCAGTTTAACTTTCACCTATAAGAGCTGGCTTAGCTTTTATCTCCCAGGTATTATTACTTATGTGCTTTATACTATTGCTTCATTTCGATTTAAGTTACGTTTCTAAAACTTTACGCCTTATTTTTTAGTTTAAATGTCTTTTCATACAGTTATGAATTAACTTTTTACCTACCTGTCTGTCTGTAAGTCCATCTACCTATTCACGTGTCTGCCTGTTTCGTCACCTGTCTGTACACGCTTTTCACCTGTCTCTTTACTGGTCTGTAGTCTATCCTGTGTGTCTCTACCTGACTTTTAACTAGTCTGTCTGATTCACCTGTCTGTCTCTTCGGGTGTCTCGGTGGGTAGCACCACTGCCTCACAGCAAGAAGGTCTTGGGTTCAATCCAACTAATAAACAAATAAGCCTGCCTCTTCACCTGTCTGTGCACTGCTCTGTCTGTTTATCTGTCTCTACACTGGTCTTTCTGATTCACCCGTCTGTCTCTTTAACTGTCTGTTCACTGGTCCTCTACACTTGTCAGGCTCTTCACCTGTCTGTTTCCTTGTCTGTCTCTTCACTGGTGTCTTCATCCGTCTTGGTACCTGGCTGTTTATTTGTTCCTCTCATTACTTGTCTTGTCAACTCTGTCTCTTCACCTGTCCATCGTGTTAACTGACCCTTCACCTGTTTGACTCTTTACCTGGCTCTTTACCTGTCCATCTCTTCACCTGGCTCTTTACCTGTCCATCTCTTCACCTGGCTCTTTACCTGTCCATCTCTTCACCTGGCTCTTCACCTGGCTCTTTACCTGTCCATCTCTTCACCTGGCTCTTTACCTGGTTCTTCACCTGTCCATCTCTTTGCCTGGCTCTTCGCCTGTCCATCTCTTCACCGGGCTCTTTACCTGTCCATCTCTTCACCTGCGCTTTTACCTGGTTCTTCACCTGTCTATCTCTTCCACCTCGGCTCTTCGCCTGTCCCATCTCTTCACCTGGCTCTTCGCCTGCCTGGTCCATCTCTTCACCTGGCCCTTCGCCTGTCCATCTCTTCACCTGGACCTTCGCCTGTCCATCTCTTCACCTGGCCCTTCGCCTGTCACTCTCTTCACCGGGCCCTTCGCCCATGTCATCTCTTCAACTGGCCCTTCGCCTGTGTCCATCTCTTCACCTTGCCCTTCGCCTGTCGCATCTCTTCACCTGGGCCCTTCGCCTGTCATCTCTTCATCCTGGCCCTTCGCCTGTCCCATCTCTTCACCTGGCCCTTCGCCTGTCCATCTCTTCACTGGCCCTTCGCCTGTCCATCTCTTCCACTGGCCTTCGCGCCGTCCATCTCTCACCTGGCCCTTCGCCTGTCCATCTCTTCACCTGGCCCTTCGCCCTGTCCATCTCTTCACCTGGCTCTTCGCCTGTCCATCTCTTCACCTGGCCTCTTCGCTCGTCCATCTCTTCGCCTGGCCCTTCGCCTGGCCCTTCGCCCTTCCCTGGCTCTTTTTTTTTTTTCGCCTGTCCACATCTCTCATCACCTGACTCTTCCACTTGTCCATCTCTTCACCTGGCTCTTTACCTGGCGCTGCGCTCCCTGTCCACCTCTTCACCTGGCTCTTCTTTGTCCACCTCTTCACTGGCTCTTCATTTGTCCACCTCTTCACCTGGGGCTCTTCTTTGGTCCACCTCTTAACCTGGCTCCTGACCTGTCCATTCTCCTTTGCCCTGGCTCCTTCACCTGTCCATCTCTTTGCCGTGGCGCTTCACCCTGTCCATCTTTTTGCATGGCACTTTACCTGTGCCATCTCTTTCCTGCTCTGTACCTGTCCATCTCTTCACCCCGGATCTTCACCTGGCTCTTCACCTGTCAAGCTCTTTTACCTGGCCCCTTCACCTGACCTTCACCTGTCTATCTCTTCACCTGGCTCTTCACCCTGTCCATCTCTTTACCTGGTTCTTCACCTGTCCATCTCTGTACCTGGCTTTTCACCTGTTCCATCTCTTTTACCTGGCTTTTTTACTTGTTCATCTCTTCACCTAGGCCTCATCATTTGTCCATCTCTTCACCTGGCTCTTCACCTGTCCATCTCTTCACCTGTCCATCTCTTCACCTGACTCTTCACCTGTCCATCTCTTCACCTGACTCTTCACCCTGTCCATCTCTTCACCTGACTCTTCACCTGTCCATCTCTTCACCTGACTCTTCACCTGTCCATCTCTTCACCTGCTCTTCACCTGTCCATCTCTTCACCTGACTCTTCACCTGTCCATCTCTTCACCTGACTCTTCACCTGTCCATCTCTTCACCTGGCTCTTCACCTGTCCATCTCTTCACCTGGCTCTTCACCTGTCCATCTCTTTCCCTGGCTCTTCACCTGTCCATCTCTTTCCCTGGCTCTTCACCTGTCCATCTCTTCACCTGGCTCTTCACCTGTCCATCTCTTCACCTGGCTCTTTACCTGACTCTTCACCTGTCTATCCCTATACCTGGCTCTTTACCTGACTCTTCACCTGCCCATCTTTTTTCCTGTCTTTTCAACTGTTATCTGGCTCTTCAGCCGTCCATCTAGCTAGTTAGCTGGATTTTCACCCGTCTTCACCGATCCATCTCTTCACCGGTTTGTCCCTTCATCTGTCTTTCTTTATAAAATGATGCAATGTTTACTTTGTTTGATGTGCATGTCGTTACCTTCTTTTCTTCCTCTTAACATCATCTTGACCAGTGATTTGTTTGCATAAGATGTTATTATAATACATTTTTGAATAGTGGTTTATACTCAGCAGGAAAGAGCATTAAGTGTGGGGGAAGTGATTTACCAGCATCCTTTGCAGGCTTTCATGGGAACAGCAGTTCTTTAGTAGTCCTAGTATGATTCCTAGTTCAAAGTATAAGTACAGTTTTGTACCGTCTGATAGCTGTGCGGTTTGGTTTGGCCCTTGAAATTTCTTGAGCCCTATTCTGGCGGTCCTGGGGACATTCACTCTTCTACAGGAGTTACTCTGTCGGTTTGTTTCCATCCATGTCAGCCATATGGATATTTTTTCCACTTTTGTCCTATTCAAATTACACACAGAACTGCCTCCTGTTTTAGCCCCAGTTCACCAGTGCTCTGATCACTCTTATGCACAGCTCTGTTACTTTACAGGCAGACGATGTCTTACATTGAGAAAGTCAATAAGAGACGTTCCTGAATCTGAAAAAGGAGGCTTTAGAAAAGTCTCAGCGCTGTTTAATTGGACTGGATGTTCAGTGGCCTCACTCTGACAGGAGGAGAAGTAAAATGGTACAAAAGTACCGCCGGCTGATTAAAGCTGTGATTTTGATACAATCTACAAGTATAAAGCATAACTTCATATGTAAATACGCACACTATATACGTACGTACTTCTAGTTTTGTGGAAACTATGACCAGTTATAATCAGTCGGCTGTGTGTGACTCAAACGTCTAAACGTCCGGGTTTGTAGAGAGAACACAACCCTGTAGAATCTCGCTCTTCCTGTGGGAACTTTATTACTGTCCAATTACAAGAGCTTTATCGCTTAGATGATGTGTAGAAGGAATGCCATGCATTACAGGCACCCCCCTCTTGATAAACTAAATCTAATCCCAAGAGGGGGCTTAAGATATTTATGGAGGCACATGAATTTCCTGGTTCAGACCCAGAGCTGCTTGAAAAGTGCATGCTGTTCATTCAGTCATGCTCTTGAAACTATGGTCTATTTGTAATTAGTTAGTTGTGGCAACGCGGCGGCTGTGAGGTTTGTGGGGTCGTAGCTCTTGCTTCTTAAAATGGTTGTAAACGAGGCCTCTGCTTGACGTTGTGTACATTGCAGTTTGCACTCTAAAACTGAACCCACCAAAAACTCCTTATGGTGCTTGTACAGTAACTCTCCTGCTGCAGAAATGGTCTTTTACAAAGCTCTTCTCATATGTTCGTACAAGACGTTTGGTGCTCTCCAAGTTTCTCCTTATAACCACCCTAACCTGCTACCTGAGTCCATATCCTACCAATACAGTGCCTTGCAAAAGTATTCGGCCCCATTGGACTTTTCAAACCTTTTGCCACATTTCAGGCTTCAAAAACATAAAGATATGAAATTGTAATTTTTTGTGAAGAATCAACAACAAGTGGGAACCACAAATCGTGAAGTGGAACGAAATTTATTGGATATTTTAAAGTTTTTTTTTAGAAATAAAAATATTGAAAAAAGCGTTAATACTTTGTAGCGCCACCTTTTGCTGCGATTACAGCTGCAAGTCACTTGGGGTTATGTCTCTATCAGTTTTGCACATCGAGAGAAACTTAAATGTTTGCCCATTCTTCCTTGCAAAACCCGCTGGAGCTCAGTGAGGTGGGATGGAGAGCGTTTGTGAACAGCAGTTTTCAAGCTCATCCACAGATTCTCGATTGGATTCAGGTCTGGACTTTGACTTGGCCATTCTAACACCTGGATATCGTTTATTTGTGATCCACTCCATTGTAGATTTGCTTTAGTTTTGGATCATTGTCCCCTTGTTGGAAGATAAATCTCCGTCCCGGTCTCAGGTTTTTTGCAGACTCCAACAGGTTTTCTTCCAGAATGGTCCTGTTATTGGCTCCCTCCCAATCCATCTCCATCAAATTGTAACCATCTTCCCTGTCCCCTGCTGAAGAAAAAGCAGGCTCCAAACCATGATGCTGCCACCATGTTGACAGTGGGGGATGGTTGCGTTCAGGGTGATGAGCTGTGCTGTGCTGCTTTTACGCCAAAACATAACGTTTTGCATTGTGGCCAAAAAAAGTTTCATCTGCCAGAGCACCTTCTTCCACATGTTTTGGTGTGTCTCCCAGGTGGCTTGTGGCAAACTTTTTATGGATTATCTTTGAGAAATGGCTTTCTTCTTGCCACTCTTCCATAAGGCCAGATTTGTGCAGTGTACGACGCATTGTTGTCCATGGACAGAGTCTCCACATCAGCTGTAGATCTCTGCAGTTCATCCAGAGTGATCATGGCCTCTTGGCTGCCACATCTCTGATCAGTCTTCTCCTTGTTTGAGCTGAAGGTTTCGGAGGGACTTGCCGGGGGGTCTTGGTAGATTTGCAGTGGTCGGATACTCCTTCCATTTCAATATGATCGCTTGCACAGTGCTCCCTTGAGATGTTTAAGCTTGGGAAATCTTTTGTGTATCCAAATCCGGCTTTAAACTTCTCCACAAAACAGTATCTCGGACCTGCCTGGTGTGTTCCTCGTATTTCATGATGCTCTCTGCGCTGTAAACAGAACTCTGAGACTACCACAGAGCATGTGCATTTATACGGAGACTTGATTCACACAGGTGGGTTTCTGTTTTATCATCATCAGTCATTTAGGTCAACAATGGATCATTCAGAGATCCTCACTGAAACTCCTGGAGTGAGGTTGCTGCACTGAAAGTAAAGGGGCCGAATAATTTGGCACGCCCCACTTTTCAGTTTTTTATTTCTAAAAAAAAGTGTAAAATATTCCAATATATTTTGTTCCCACTTCACAATTGTGTCACACTTGTTGTTGTTTCTTAACAAAAAATGAAAATTTCATATCTTTTATGTTTGAAGCCTGAAATGTGGCAAAAAAAGGTTGAAAAGTTTCAAGGGGCCCGAATACTTTTGCAAGGCACTGTATATATTTATTTATATATACAGTGCCTGTATGTATGATTGTGTGTGTGTGTGTATATATGTATATGTATATGTGTGTATATATATATATACGAGAAATGGGCATTTTCTTATTTTCCCTTTCTGTTGTTTTCCTAAATCAGCAAGAAGGGATCGTCAGAGCTGCCTCCTGAACAGTGACGTAAGTGATGCCTCCTCTGTCAGTATACTGTACCAGTGCATTGTAGGGATGGGCCGATACAATACCGATTATTGGCCCAGTACTGAACTCTGTGTTTAATTGTGTTGTGCTACAAATGTGCAGAGAAAGATGCTAAAAAAAGGATCGGGCAAGCCGTGGACAGTGTGTTCTTTGGCCCGAATCCTTCGAATACTCAAAAATCATGGTGCCGAGGTTCTTCTGTAACGAGGTGAGATGTTCATTATATAATAAACCTCATTTGTTTATGTTATCATGGCTGGTCTGTACCTGAACACAGATTCAGTTTCATTCAGGATCTAGCAGAGGAGATTGAGCCATTGAGCCAGATCTTAGAGCCTCAAGCTGCTTTGGTTTGTGTTGTAAGATTGGATCAGATGGATAACTCTGGATAACTGATCATGGCTTAATCATTTTACTTTGAATTCCTAACAGCACATTTTAATATATCTCGGTCTTGACTCGGGCTCGACTGCTAAAAGTCCTGCACTCGATGTGACTACAGCACTACAGAGCGCTGAGCAAAGCATGTATGGAAGTGTCCCAAGTTGTTTCCATGTCCTACCAACTGATTGTTCTCTGAGCATCACTTTGTTTTTAGCCACTCTAGTCCCGGTTTATGAGCTGCAAGTTGTAATGCAGGAAAACAAAATGGGAATGTTCAGAAATCAGCATTTCAGTCATAGCTTTTATGAGTCTTGTGCTTTTTCCCAATAAATAAGACTAGGTTCAGGTGATGACCTAATCAGGAGCTCATTAAGTAGAACGAGGTGTGGAATTCATCCGATACTGGACTATAATTGGTGCCTTACATGCACAGTAGATATGTCGATTTTAAGAAACGCCGTGGTCTCTTATTTCTATCCAGAGCTGTATCTAACATGTCTGTCTGTAACCATTCTACATTCAATCTGCTCTGGCTTTGAAATGCACCTACTGTTCTGTGTGTCGTAGACCTGGTACCTGTTACTTATCGCCGGTATGCTGGTGGCTCGGACCTACTGCGACGTCTGGATGATCCAGAACGGCACCATGATCGAAAGGTTGGACCCCGACGCTTGGGTGCTTTATCCTAAACGCTTTAGTGCTAGATCTGAAGTTCTGATGATGTGTTTTAATCTTTCGCAGTGGTATCATTAGCCGAGATATCAGACTATTCAAAGAGCACTTTTGTTCCTACATTATGGTCATACCCGGGGTAAAGTTCTAATACCTGTGCTGGCATGCGGAGGCACGAAGCGGATTACTTACCTTATTTAAACTGCTTCTAATATACGGCTGAAGGGCCTTTTCACACCGAGAGAGACCTTCACACAAGCCCGATGCGTTTATTTTGAGACACAAATGAAGATGAGTGCAGGAAGCTCCAGTTTGTGTTTTTTGTGATCATGAACAGCTCAGAATGCACTTCCATAAATAATCAAACGGCTCCATCCAGCCTTTCAGTTCTTTTCCACCAGATCTTTTCTTTCATATCCATGTTTTTACAGGCAGCCTGTTGCTCGTCCTATAGGCTCTCTGAGCTGTTCTGCCCGGCAACCAAGCTCTGATTGGTCAGCCTGATTTTAGCGCATCCAAACAACGTACAATCTGAAAAAGACGTGCTTTTTTTTTCCCCCATCTGTAAAAATCGGACTCTGTGTGAAAAGGCCTTAAGCCCCGTTTGACTCTCCCGCTTCAGTACAGAGCTCCTCTGATGCTTCCCTGTGTGTTTTAGAGTTTGATCTTGTGTTTTTTTTCTCTTGCATGTTTTGGTTTACAGCGCGATTATCGGTCGCTCCACAAAAGATTTCAAGAAGTATTTGCTCAACTTTATGAGGGTCATGCCAGTTGTAAGTGTCTCTTTTTAACTTTATAGATATTGTAAGTTTCTCTTCTTGAAGCGTAACTGCACACTTGTGTTTTTAAATGGATGTAGACAGTCAGAGGAGGTCTGATTGTATGCTATTGGTCAAAAGTTTCAGAACACCCCCACAGCAACAAGTCTTCAGTTGAATTGACATTTGTGTAGGTTTGTAAATGGTGCCACAAACTGCTTAAATCACCTTTGTTTCTTATTCTGATGTTCGGATTTAACTTCAACGCCTTGTCCTGATCATGTCTACATGCCTCAATGCATTGAATTTCTGCCGTCTGATTGGCTGATTAGACCTTTATGTGAAAGATCAGTTGAGCAGGTGAACAGTTGAACACAATCGTGGTGTGTGAAGCTGTACCTGTACCTTGCTCTCAGGAGAGATAAGTGTCCTGCACACATGTTCTTTCCCTGAAGATGACTCACAGACAGTCATGGTCATAAAATTTAGCAGACGCCCTTATCCAGGGCGACTTACAATTGGTACAACCTTACAATGTGGGTTAAGGGCCCAACAGTGGCAGCTTGGCAGAGGGAGGATTTGAACCCTGGACCTTGTGGTCCATAGTCCAGTACCTTACCCACAGTCCAACTGTGTAAAAAGCCATATAGACGCGGAAAATAGGGGTGTCCTAAAACTTTTGAATGGTAGTTTACCATCCATTTAAAAAAACTCCTCTTACTCCCAGGCTTTTCAGTACATGGGGATCAGGATGGTATAAACCTTGTTGTAGATTTCTCTTAATATTGTACTGTGTTATTTTATAAAGTAGTCAGTCAGAGGAGGCCTGAACGGCAGACATTACAGTAACACATTAACATCTGTTTAACAGGCGCCCTTTCACACCTGCTGTTTTCAAGCGTTCTAGGAATGTCCCTCGTTCCAGAAAATGGTCCTGATCACAAATAATCATTCATTAATAGTAATAATCTTCCTCATGTGTATTTAAAACCCCGCCTGCTGGTGTAATGATGCTCTCTGCTCATGATTCGATTCACGATACTGAGGTCACTTTGATTTTTTCCTGTTTGTCGGTTTTACATTCGATAAATGACATTCTGTTTAATTCTGAAGTGTAAACAATGCAAACCCAGTACGCACTTTCTTGTAGGTCTTTAGTCCCCGTGCACTTAAAAGAAATGACTAGAAACGGAGGTTAGAATTGCAAACGGAATGTTCTTTTGCAGCTTCACCATGTGTTAATCGAGTGAAAACTCCTTTTTTATTTCTGAAGAATAACAGTTCAAAAAAGTGTCCTTTTCTCGTATAAGAAAAATAATCTTTAATCCTCTGCCATTTTAAGAAAGAATCTGCAGTTAATAGAAAGTCAGACGGAGAACAGGACGTGCATGACGTCTGATTGCACCCTCTAGTGTTCAAAAAATGCGTTTGCGTTAGATGGTGTAATAAACAAGAACACACTTCACCTCGCCGATGCACGTCCCATTTTTGCATCGCGATGCAGATAAATAAATAACCTGCTCTAGTGTGGCTTTACCATATATTAAGTAATCGAGTGAAAACATTCCTTTTTTATTTCTGAAGAATAACGATTCAAAATAGTTTTTCTTGTATAAAACTTTAAACTAAAAGGGTCTTTAGTCCCGTGCAATTACAAGATATTAGGAGTCTCACCCAGAACAGGATATGTCTCTGTGCGCCCTCTGGTGTTCAAAAATGTGATTGCATTCGATGGTGCATCGTCCAGCTCGGCTACACACATCATCCCATTTGTTAATAGCGATGGGTTTTTACACCTCTAGTATCTAGGGAACATTGCCCTGCCGATTGCATTTGCACGTCCCCAACGTAAGCGACTTTCCCACCATGGAGGTCTTTCATGTTACTGACCAGCCATAGCAGGGTGCGTCCCGTGTCCCTCCAGTAGAGCTGCACTTAGTTGCGTTGCCAAATACAAAGCCGTTTTGCATAATAACACTTCTTACTTTTGTCATTGTAAATTGTAAATCAATTGCAAATCTACTGGTATGGATTTATTGCCCTTGGAGAGGTCAGTCATGGTCCGATTCTATGTGTAATAAATGACAGCTAGTTGTAAGGTTTCGTCATTTTGGGACGCCAATCTATCGTCATAAAGATAAGCCAGTAAGTGGCAAGATGTCTTCCCCTGTGCACAGTGTGCCTGCCATTCTGATAGTGAAGATCATTTACATTATTTCCTACAGAATGAATTATCGATGTGATGCATTAAGACAACTCAGATCAAACAGCCTAACTTGTATTTCGGATGTTTTTCGGTAACTGTGGAATATCGCAATGTATCGTGATATCATCGTATCGTGAAGTCCTTTCCAATACCCGCCCCTACTAAATAGCTTTTCTAAATAACTTTGTGTCTGTCATGGACATAGCCGTTGATTCTGATGCTTAAATAAAACTAATAAACAAACAATTTCAAACATTTGATTATGATAAATTAATCCCCTTCAGATGCATGTTGGATGTGTCCTGTACAGCGCTGGAGCACTGTTCTTCAACATGCATCTGCCAAACTGGAACAGCTCTATTTATTATTCATGGATACCATTGTTGGGCCTTTAAAAAAATCGTACAAAATGAGGTGCAAACCATAAAGCAGCACGTCAGATGTGATGTGCTTTGTGTATTTCGCAGGAACCGCTCTCTGATTATCAGTCAGTCCAGAGACGCGCTTGACTACAGATGAACATGAACGTGTTGAAATGCTTATCGGCCCACAGTAGATAAAAGACGCATGGAAAGCAGGAGTGAATGGCGTTTAATGTCCTTGACAGAGATAAGCTATCGGAGAGAAGCTAGTTTTTGTGTGTGCATTGTGCTTGCTGTTCTTCCCTAGTGTGTACTAACAGTGTGTGCAATGTCCTTTTTTACCCTCACGTGCGTAAAAATGTAGAGGTCTTTGCGTTTGTACATAAACCAGATGCCTTTCCGTGCTCTAGATTGCCCTTGTGAACAACTTCCTGAAGTTGGGCCTGAATGAGCTGAAGCTCCGCTTCCGTGAAAGGCTCACTAAGCATCTCTACGACGAGTATCTGAAGTAAGGACTGGTCCTGCTTTACATTAGGAATGTGTTCCATGAGATTAAGCTACAACTCCAGATCAGAAAAAGCTGAGACAGTATGGAAAATGCGAATTAAAAAATTCAAATACTTAACACAAGTGATGGAGCACTTTCAATATTCATTATAACTGTAACTGCAATTCTCAGCCTTGTACTCTTCTTGGTATTTTTAGGGGTTACACCTACTACAAGATGGGAAACCTGGATAACAGAATAGCCAACGCTGATCAGCTGCTGACTCAGGACGTGGAGAGGTTCTGCAACAGTGTGGTGGACCTGTACTCCAATCTCAGCAAAGTACACAACTCTTCTGCCCTGTTCCTTCATTCCTGTCATGTCAGATAAGGTCCTTATTAATAGTGTGACTCGTTCCACTGCTCGCTCTCTCTCTCTCTCTTTCTCTCTCTCTCTCTCTCTCTCTCTCTGCAGCCCCTTCTTGATATCGGCCTCTACATCTTCAAGCTGACCTCCGCTATCGGAGCACAGGTAACGCAGGAGGCTCTCTGGTCCGATCTGGGCGTGCTTTATGAATGAAGGTCAGGAAGTGACCGGGTGTGATCTGGTTGCTGCAGGGTCCTGCTTCTATGATGACCTACCTGCTGATCTCAGGCCTGTTCCTGACCCGGCTGAGGAGACCCATTGGAAAGATGACCGTCATTGAGCAGAAGTATGAGGGCGAGTACCGATACGTCAACTCCCGCCTCATCACCAACAGGTCAGGAGCAAAGCTCTCTTCCTACAGTAAACAATGCAGTGAACAATTCTGCACAACTGGCATCAGTGATGTTATACGATGATCAGCCACAACTTTAAAGTCATGTCCCAGAAAGCTGAATCTGTTCATTTGGACACTTATTTAAGAAAATGTCCATTGTTTATGTTTCCAAAATAAAATATAGAAAGTTAGTTACAGAGTGTATTACACAAATCGTCTGAGCATTTGGTAACCTCGCTGTTTGATTGACTCTGTTCCACAGTGAGGAGATCGCCTTCTACAATGGAAACATGAGGGAGAAACAGACTATCCATTCCACCTTCAAGAAGCTGGTGAGATCTGCCTTTGTGCTTCCCTGAAAATGTTTGACTCTTAAATAGGGACGCACCGAAATGAACATTTGGCCAAATACTGAATATGTTTTTTTTCAGTTTTTCATTAATTTTTCAAGTCTGTCACCATTGCATAAAGTAAATAGCTTTCAAGCATAACACAAACCATTATACATTAAAATAAACTATTTAAATGTATTTTTTTACTTTAAAATAGTTTGTACCTGCATACAGTGGTGCTTGAAAGTGTGTGAACCCTTTAGAATTTTCTCTATGATCTAAAACATCATCAGATTTTCACACAAGTCCTAAAAGTAGATAAAGAGAACCCAGTTAAACAAATGAGACAAAAATATTATACTTGGTCATTTATTTATTGAGGGGAAATGATCCAATATTACATATTAGTGAGTGGCAAAAGAAAAAGTATGTGGCCCTCTAGGATTAGCAGTTAATTTGAAGGTGAAATTAGAGTCAGGTGTTTTCAATCAATGGGATGACAATCAGGTGTGAGTGGGCACCATGCTTTATTTAAAGAACAGGGATCTATCAAAGTCTGCTCTTCCCAACACACATTTGCAAAGGAGATTTCTGAGGACCTCAAAAAATTGTTGATGCTCATCAGGCTGGAAAATGTTACAAAACCATCTCTAAAGAGTTTGGACTCCACCAATCCACAGTCAGACAGATTGTGTACAAATGAGGCCATATTTACCCTCCCCAGGAGTGGTCGACCAACAAAGATCACTCCAAGAGCAAGGCGTGTAATAGTTGGCGAGGTCACAAAGGACCCCAGGGGTAACTTCTGAGCAACTGAAGGCCTGTCTCACATTGACTAATGTTAATGTTCATGAGTCCACCATCAGAAGAACATTGACCAACAGTGGTGTGCATGGCAGGGTTGCAAGGAGAAAGCCACTGCTCTCCAAAAAGAACATTGCTGCTCGTCTGCAGTTTACTAAAGATCATGTGGACAAGCCAGAAGGCCATTGGAAGAATGTTTTGTGGATGGATGAGACCAAAATAGAACTTTTTGGTTTAAAAGAAAAGTCTGAAAAAATCTGTGAAACATGGTGGTGGTAGTATCATGGTTTGGGTCTGTTTTGCTGCATCTGGGCCAGGATGGCTTGCCATCATTGATGGAACAATAAGTTCTGAATTATACCAGAGAATTCTAAAGGAAAATGTCAGGACATCTGTCCATGAACTGAATCTCAAGAGAAGGTGGGTCATGCAGCAAGACAACGACCCTAAGCACACAAGTTGTTCTACCAAAGAATGGTTAAAGAAGAATAAAGTTCATGTTTTGGAATGGCCAAGTCAAAGTCCTGACCTTAATGCAGTTGAAATGTTGTGGAAGGACCTGAAGCGAGCAGCTAATGTGAGAAAACCCAAGGAGAGAACGGAAAAACCCACCAACATCCAGAGATGAAAGCTGTTCTGTACGGAGGAGGAAGGAATGGGCTTAAAATGCCTCCAGCCGGGTGCAGGACTGACAACAAGCTACAGGAAACGTTTAGCTGCAGGAGTGAAAAGGCCATGTCTTGTTAGTTCGCTGGGCTGTTCAGGAGGTCACATTAGTGTAGCTTGTAATATAATACATCATATTGTTTACTGTGCTCAGCTGCAATTCACAGCCACCCAGGGTTAAGTACCAGTGGTGCCGGTAGTCCCACTGGTGCCTTCTGACTTTCACTCAGGCACATAATTGGCTGTAACAAGGGATTAGGGGCTTTAAGTGGGTACAGTGAACGGAAATAAAAACGTAAGTGACAGGATTAACACTATAGAGATGGAACTGTGAGTGTTGGATTTTGTAGACCAAGATCATGTTGTTTAATAAAGCAAGACACACATTCCTTTATGCATTAGATGAAATTCTGATGTCAGAGGAAGAGTTTTTACTGAGCTTTGCTGTATATACCATGCATTTTAGAAAGTTTAATTGAAGTTTACCCTTTAGAGTGTCCAGTACACCCCACCAGCTGCTGTTAAGGCTGCTTTAACCCGATGCATAATGAACACATGTCCAACCGAGTGGAAACACCCAGGAAAACCACTAACTACATAGCTCTGCCCAAGCATAGATGGCAGAACAATCGGCACACAGATAAGCCGGTGGAACCAACTGATAAACTACATTCTTATCTGGCCACACAAGACTGACACATGCACACCTGTTTCCAGGTGAGTGTGCGCCAGTGTGCAGCTCCAATTTCGTCCCATTAACAGTAAAACGCGTACTTACTGACTGGACAAGATACCACCAGGAAAGCTTGAGATGCCAAACGCAATAGGAGCAACCTCAAAGATAAAGACTCATCAGCTTCCTGTCATCAGTCTAGCAGCCTGGAAACCACAACATAGACCCACCACTGCCACGTCCTGCCATGGAAAGGACCTATGGGTTACCAGAGTTAATAATATGATGTTCTTTATTTTTCTCAGGTTGACCACTTGCACAATTTCATCTTTTTCCGCTTCTCCATGGGAATGGTAGACAGCATCATCGCCAAGTGTAAGTGACAGTTAGTGGCTGTTTTTCAGTGTCAGTGCTTTGTAAAGATGTATTTAAGTACATCATACCTCACTGTGTCAAACACGACATGCATGTGAAAACTTTGTAAATATTCTATCAATAATCTAGTAGCGTAGCTCCAAGGTGCACACGTTTGTTATTATTTACATTCACAGCATTTAGCAGACGCCCTTATCCAGAGCGACTTACAATTGGTACAGTCTTACAATCCAAGCTATTGTGGGTTAAGGGTCTTGCTCAAGGGTAGATCTCAGTTACTTTCTTTCTCAGTTGTTCCTGAATCTCTTTGGATCTCGGCATGATGTGTAGCTTTTAAGGATCTTTTGGTGTACTTCATTTTGTCAGGCAGGTCCTATTTAAGTGACGTCCTGATTGAGAACAGGTGTGGCAATAATCAGACCTGGGTGTGGCTAGAGACAGTGAACTCAGGTGTGATAAACCATAGTTATGAAGTACACCAAAAGATCCTTAAAAGCTACACATCATGCCGAGATCCAAAGAAATTCAGGCACAATTGAGAAAGAAAGTAATTGAGATCTATCAGTCTGGAAAGGGTTATAAAGCCATTTCTAAAGCTTTGGGACTCCAGCGAACCACAGTGAGAGCCATTATCCACAAATGGCAAAGACATGGAACAGTGGTGAACCTTCCCAGGAGTGGCCGGCCGACCAAAATTACCCCAAGAGCGCAGCGACGATAATCCAGAGGTCAAAAAAGACCCCACAACAAACATCCAAAGAACTGCAGGCCTCACTTGCCTCAGTTAAGGACAGTGTTCATGCCTCCACCATAAGAAAGAGACAGAGAAAAAAATGGCCTGCATGGCAGAGTTCCAAGACGAAAACCACTGCTGAGCAAACAGAACATTAAAGCTTGTCTCAAGTTTCCCAGAACACATCTTGATGATCCCCAAGACTTTTGGGAAAACATCACTTTCACTTTTCTCACACGGTCATGTAGGTTCGGATTTTTTTCTCCTTTAATAATAAACACCTTCAGGAAAAAACAGGAAATCAGGAAGGGGGCAAACACTTTTTCACACCACTGTACATAACTACATAACTGTTGTAAGTCACTCTGGATAAGGGCGTCTGCTAAAAGTTATTGGGAAACGCACCTCTGTTTAGTCAGGTCTTTTTTATCAGGTTAGTAAGTCTTTATCAGTGCATCACTGTAAGTAAACACATCATCAAGCATAAATTAGAGATGGATCCGATCCTATGTTGGTCCCCGGTTCGATATTGATGTCGATCACTGATCTGATATCGGACGGACAGGGCCGATCCTCTTACCGATCCATATTCCATTCCACATCATCTGCAACTGAGTGAGCAAATAGTATTAGCTGTTGGTTTAACTAAAATGTCATTTGTGTGGAGATTTTTAGTCTGGAATCACTGAAAAGCAAGGCAGCATGTTGTAACCGTAAACATAATACCACCAATAATCCTCTGTCGGAATCTGTATCGGTTTTGACCGTTGTGCACTGGAATCAGATCGGAACTGACAAAATGTGGATGGGCCATCACTAGCAGAAACGCGCCTGAACGTTTGGTCCTGTTTCTGTCCACAGACTTGGCCACGGTAGTCGGATACCTGGTTGTGAGTCGACCCTTTCTGAACCTGCAGCATCCCCGTCACCTGCACAGCACACACTCAGAACTGCTGGAGGTGAGCCACTGCGCCTCACACACTGCTGGCAGCTACAGCCCTCAAAGCAATTTCAAAGTCCATGCTCTCTTCTGGAGGATTTGTCTCCATATTCTCTCTAGCTTTGCATTATAGACATCATTTATGAACAATTATTTATTATATTTACCTGTTTCTGATGCTGCCCACTGCTTAAAATGTCCGTGGTGAGGTTATGTTCTTTCCTTACTCACAGTATCTAGATGGAGCACAGAACCTATTACACAATCTGCCACTAGATGTCGCTGTCGGTCTAGAACTGCGTCTGGCTCTATGCAAATGACTGCATCTCAGTATCGCCGGTGTACGAACGGCCCAGCAAAATCTGTTTAAATTTTGGCTTCTCTGTAGGACTATTACCAGAGCGGCCGCATGCTGCTGCGGATGTCTCAGGCTTTGGGAAGGATCGTGCTGGCTGGAAGAGAGATGACGAGACTGGCAGGGTAACAGGGTTTTATTCGGCCTTGTTTTTGTTTTGGCTCATATTTTGCAATCGTGTTAACTCTGACAGGACAGTATTATCTTGTACTAAACGAGCTTACGCGATCAGATTGTTTAATGTATTCATTTTGGTGGCTTATGTTAAAACATTCGCATCCCTTCAGGTTCACGGCCCGCATCACCGAGCTGATGAAGGTGTTGAAGGAGCTGAATTTGGGGAAGTACGAGCGCACCATGGTCACCCAGTCAGAGAAAGGTGAGCTCGGATCAGCTTTGAGGGTCAGTGGTGGTCCAGTACCAAGTGTGGGTGGTAATCCTGGTTTCTCGTTTGCAGAAACAGACGCCTCCGAAAAACTGACCTTGGTGCCTGGAAGTGGACGCATCATCTTCATTGACAACGTAATCAAGTAGGTGGCTGTTTACATACTTTTGACCATCAGATTAGTGGCGTTCTTGGGGGCACGCTGTTAAGGGGTGTAATCTCTTACTGTCTCTAGGTTTGAACACACACCTTTGGCTACACCCAATGGAGATGTTTTGATCAAGGACCTCAGTTTCGAGGTAAGATTCGGACTCGACACGGCCAAGGTTTTGTGGACCTGTGATCTCAGTGTTGCATCCAGAACCCTCGCACAAATATAGTTTCTAACTCCTTCATGCCTAGGTACTCAAGTGCAGTATTTAGATTCCCAAGTGATATTAAGGTCCAGGGTTCAAATCCCACCTCTGAAAAGCCGCCACTGTTGGCTCCTTGAGCAAGCCCCTTGAGCAAACCCCACAGCTGATTGGGTTGTAAGGTTGTATCAGATGTAAGTCGCTCTGGATAATGGCGTCTGCTAAAATGACTAAGTGGAATAACATGTCCCTTTAGTCTTTGATTTTACACTTGATTTAGATCTATTTACCCATCGGACCTACACCTACTACCACTATTTCTAGCATCCTTGTCTCCATCCTTGACTTTTTTGGTCTCCCTGATCTCAGAGCCAGTGTTCTGCTTCCTCTTACTTGTCTCTCATTTCCTTAATCACATCCTGTTTTCAGAGTTTGTGTGCGTGCCGAGTTCGAGCCGTTCCCTAAAGGGAAAGATCCTTTTATGCTCACCTGACATTTAACGATTTTCCCCCAGTCAGAAATGTCTCTCTTCCTCTTTTCGGGCATAGATTTCAGTGCAGGTCTGTTCCCTCCCATTAAAAGCACTGCAATTCAGATATTTGACTCTATGGACAATCTTGGGGTCTGTCTGAAA
>JAJAGP010000999.1:43872-250402 GCA_025084515.1 Ancistrus triradiatus
GCCTGGCTTGAATGAATGAGAATAGATTGCACCTAAAAATTATTTTAGCATTAATATCAAGCTCAAGATTTGATTTGAAAACAAAAAAACTTGATTCGGGTCAACAGATTAGTTTTCTATTCAAAATCTCACTATCTGAATGGACCTTGTTCATGGAAATGGTTTGGATAATGAGTAGACAGGTGGAACAGGAGCTCTATAGCCGCTGTTTCTTATGGGAAACTCTCTGGCTCGTTCAGAACTTTTAGTGACGTTACTTCTCACTCCTTTTCTCTCGCACTCTCCCTCGGCCTTACATGTGCTGTGGGGGTGTGTCGCTCCTACAGAAAAGCGTTTATAAGGAAGTAGCCTACACAGAGAACGTGCCTGTGTTTGTTCGTCTTGCCGGAGAGTTTGTGTGAGGTGTGTCGTGTTCTCCTGTCAGATTATTTGTGAGTAAATGTTAAATTCCTTGTTCCCTCATGAGTTTCTTCACTTTTGATCTTTTAAAGAATCCCTGTATAAACCCAAAATGTAGCTTCTTACTGACAGGCAGGAAGTGGAAGGTGCAGGTAGAGGCAAACTCCCATTCAGTGACACCATCTTTATCAGTTCCATTACACTGCTACACACTCACTCTGTGCACAGTTAGATCTCTCAGCTTACGTTTACAGATTCTCGTTTGTTATAGCGGGTTAATGGTTTGGATAGTGGAGAGGGAGATTTATAAAACCTCCGCAATCTCAGACACTCAGAGTTTGGTTAGACTGATTCGGGCGAAACAGGTTTTTAGGAGAGGCTCTGCAGGCAGAAGATGCTCACGGTGTTTCATTCCTCATGAGCAGTGATTATTGGAATATTAAATCTACAGGGCGGCACAGGAGATAACGCTGTTGCCTCACAAATGCAGAGACACGGGTTCGAGGCCCAGCCCAGCCACTGATTGTGTGGAGTTTCCTCTGTTGTCTCAGTGGGAGGAACTGAGTTCGAACTTCTGAATGGCTTAATAAAAATTCCACAGACACTGAGGTGGTTAAATTATTGCTGATTTATTTTGACTTTTCAATGAGGACTCAGGTTGAGGTGAATCCTTTTTGGTTGTTGGTTGTTGTTGTTTGAGGTAGCAGCTGTTAGTGAGGTAGCTGCTGTTGTTTGAGGTAGCAGCTGTTGTTGTTGTTTGAGGTAGTTGTTGTTGAAGGTAGCAGCTGTTGTTTGAGGTAGTTGTTGTTTGAGGTAGCAGCGGTTGTCGTTTGAGGTAGTTGTTGTTTGAGGTAGCAGCTGTTGTTGTTTGAGGTAGTTGTTGTTTGAGGTAGGAGCTGTTGTTGTTTGAGGTAGTTGTTTAAGGTAGCAGCTGTTTGAGGTAGTTGTTGTTGTTTAAGGTAGCAGCGGTTGTTGTTTGAGGTAGTTTGAGGTAGCAGCTGTTGTTGTTTGAGGTAGTTGTTGTTGTTTAAGGTAGCAGCGGTTGTTTGAGGTAGTTGTTGTTTGAGGTAGCAGCTGTTGTTGTTTGAGGTAGTTGTTTTTGAGGTAGCAGCGGTTGTTGTTTGAGGTAGCAGCGGTTGTTTGAGGTAGTTGTTTGAGGTAGCAGCGGTTGTTGTTTGAGGTGGTAGTTGTTTGAGGTAGCAGCGGTTGTTGTTTGAGGTAGTTGTTTGAGGTAGCAGCTGTTGTTGTTTGAGGTAGCAGCAGTTGTTTGGTGTGTGTGTGTGTGTGTGTGTGTGTGTGTGTGTGTGTGTGTGTGTGTGTGTGTGTGGGGTTGTTGGTGGAGCTGTGTTCAAAAGTCGTCCTCCAGCACCTCAGACAGAGCCGGAGAGACGGACACCCGGTGGCGTTGGCGGCGTACATGAGGAAGCACGCGCAGTGTCTCCTCTAGCTGTTTGAGGTCACGCTCCTCATCCTCAGCAGTGTACGTGTACTGACTGGCAGTGTCCTCGCCTTCAGCTGCACCTCTGGCCAGATGTTTTTCGGCCCCTTCCTCCTCCTGAGCTTTAGGAACAGGTCGCAAGCTCCTCCGAGTCTTGCTCCGCTGCTTCTTTGGCCCAGGTGGAGGTTTGGGATACAGAGGTGCAGCATGCACATCCAGGGGTCCAGTGGGGGCCAGGGGTGGCAGCTTTGATGGAGGTTTAGGCCTGAGGAAGGCTGAAGGGCCGACCACCCCCTGCTCCCTGTGATGGGACCGATTGAGGAAGGGACCGGGCTTGGTGCTGCCCTGATGACCTCTGGCAGGGTCCTCACCTTTGGGAATGTATTTGTGTTATTTTCTCATACAAAAACCAACACACACACGCGCGCACACACACACAATCCTGTTCCAACTCACTTTGAACAAAGTCAGTCCTTTCAGACCATTGTTCAATAGTGGCTGCCCTGGCATGCTGTAAGCTGGCAGTGGCTCTACCATTAAAATGTCCAAACCCAAATGCAAACCATCCTCACCTTTTGCCACCTTCCAAGGGCATCGTCCCACCACACACAGCTCCTTGGTGGAGTCAGCAGTGCCACGGCTCTTCCTCTGCACTATTTGTGGCAGAAAAGTGCCGCCGCTGCTCCCTTTTCGAGCAGAATTGGTGGTGTTTCTGCTCTTCCCCTGAGGTGGAATTGGGGTTTTTAGTCCAGGAATGGGTGGAAGAGACAGAAGATGTTTGACTCTGTCCCTCATGCTTCCACACAAATCCAGCAAAGTGATACAAATCAGGAAAAATGTCTCTCTGTATGAAGAAGTGTCTCTCTCTCTCTGATAACACGTGTGGAATGAGCTCACGCTGCACACGCCCACCTTCTTTAGAACTCTCATGTATATGATGTCATAGAGTTTCACCGTGCAACATTCCGATGGCGTCAGCTACAGTATCTTACTCTGTCCCTCTCCTACCAATAACTCAATCAACAACACTCAATCAGACTCAGGACGCTCAATAAATCAGAAATAAATATTAACAGATAAATATTGAATAAAATAACGTTAGAAATATGGATATCTGCATTATTTAGTCCGATGCACAAAGCCACTAGGATCTTGAGTCCTCAGCAGGAACGTCCATGGCTTTATAGTCCATGTCCCCAGCCAACCAGAGGGGGGAGAGAGTTACTGCCCTCTGGCATGGCCCGGGCATGGTGGGGCTGGAGCATAAATGTCTACATACTTTTGGCAGTGTAGTGTATGTGTTTCTGCAGGTGCGGTGGTTTGAACATGACTAGATGAATTGTTCATGCGTTGTGTCTGTGTGTACAGGTGAAGTCTGGCACTAATGTTTTGGTGTGTGGACCCAACGGCTGTGGCAAGAGCTCCCTCTTCCGAGTGCTTGGAGAGGTAAACACTGTTCCTCCCTCCATTCCCAGCAGGAACACCAGATGCTACTTTCCCTACAGCACTGTAGACTTAATCTCTCTTAACATACATGATCTTCCCCTACATGATTTCTAACACGAGCTGCACTGCTACTGTCATGTGTGTTAATCGCTCCTCAGGTAGAACCAGTAGTCTCTCTTCCCTAGACTGCAAATCCCATCCAGCAGGGTTCAGGTGCAGCTCTGTTACTAGCTTTAGGACACTTGCAGGCCTGCTTATTAGGCTCCTGCCTTGTTGGTCCTCTGGTCCTTCATCAGTCAGTTTTTCACTCATGCTAAAGACTCAAAATTGGACTCTGACTCAAGCTAGAGAATGGAGATTTGACCCAGACTTAAGCTAGAGGCTTAGATTTTACTCTAACTTACAGCTAGAGTCTCAACTGAGCTGTGGACTCACATTACTACTGAGGACTCGGATTGACCTCGGAGAACACCCACAAAATGTGACGTGAGGTTTGACTTGGACTCATGCTAGACACTTGAGATCAAACATTAGACTCGATTCAGATTCATGCTAAAGACTCGATTTGACGTGGACTCACATTAGAGACTCGAGACTTTATTCTGATTCACATTAAGTACTCACGATTTGACTCAGACCCAAGCTAGAAATCAAGATTTAACTTGGACTCGAACTAGAAGATCTACTTTTGACTTGGACTCACGCTAGAGATGTGAGATTTGACCCAGACACACTAGAAACTGGAAATGAGACTCAAAACTGGACTTGGACTCACGCTAGAGACTCGAGATTTGACTCAGACTCCCAGTAGACACTCGAGATCAGACTCAGGACTCAACTTGGACTCGCACAAGAGAGACTTGAGATTTGACTCGGACTCGAGCTAGAAAATTGAGATTTGACCCAGACTTAAGCTGGAGACTTGAGATTTGATTCTAGGTTGCAGATAGAGGCTCGACATGAGCCCTGGACTCACCATTACAGACTCGAGGTAAGACTCGAGATTTGACTCAGAGGCACCGCTTTAAATGTGATGTGAGGTTTGACTTAGACTCATGCTAGACACTTGAGGTCAAATTTTAGATTTGACTCAGATTCATGCTAAAGACTCGAGATTTGACTCGGACCCAATGCTAGACTAATAGTCAACTTGGGCTTAATCTAGATTCGACTCTGACTCACACTATAGACAACCGAGATCAGACTCCAATTTTGATTCGGACTCATGCTGGAGACTTGAGATTTGAACTCTGACGTTGAGCTTGAAATCTAGATTATACTCATACTCATCCCTTAGAAAGAGACTCGACATGAGGCTTGAAACGCATGCTAGAACACTCATCTCAGGTCAGACCTCAAGACTCATTTGGACTCGCCCTAGAGACTCGAGATTTGCCTCAGACTCACGCTAGACACTCGATCAGACTGAGGACTTGGACAAGAAAGACATGAGATTTGACTCGGACTCTCGCTAAAGACTCAAAATTAGACTCGGACTCAAGCTAAAAAATTGAGATTTGACTTGCACTCGAGATTTGTCTCTTACATACAGCTAGAGGCTCGGCATAAGACCTGGACTCCCCATTACTGACTCAAGATGAGACTCGGACGTACTGATATAAATGTGATCTGAGGTTTGACTCAGACTCATACTAGACAGTTGAGATCAGACTCAAGATTTGACTCAGACTCATGCTGGAGACTTGAGCTTTGACTCGGAATCACCACTAGAGACTCGACTTGAGGTTTGAACTCGCGCTAGACACCTCAAGATCAGACTCGAGACACGACTTGGACTCACACTAAAGATTCAAGATTTGACTGATTCGCACAAAAGACTCGAGATTTGACTCAGACTCACTATAGAAAATCTAAATTTGACTCAGACTGGCATTAGAGACTCTATATTTGACTCGGACTCAGCTAGAAAATTTTAATTTGACTCAGACTCACACTAGAGACTTGTACTCAGTGCTAGAAAATCTAGATTTCATTCAGACTTGTGTTAGAGCCTCGAGATTTGACTGATTCACACTAAAGACCTGAGATTTGACTCAGACTCCTGCTAAAGACTCGAGATTTGACTCGCTAGAGACTCTGTTTGGTGCTAGATTCTAGAAAATCTAGATTTGACTCAGACTCACAGTAGAGATTTGTACTTAAGCTGGAAAATCCTGATTTGACTCGGGTTAGGGTTAGAGACTCTACTTGCTCTTACCTCCAGAACCACTATATAGACTCCAACACTTTGTAAATCTTTTCTCTTTCTTTGCTTTACCAGTGCTCTGCACCTCCTGTTGTTCTAATCTGCTGTTTCAGTGAAAGTGAAGGACTTGCAGCTGTTTGGTAGCATTGTGCTGGTGCCTGTGTGAGTGCAGCATGTGAGCTATATGAGATATTAATACACATTCTGCTTTCACTTTAGCTGTGGCCTCTGTTTGGAGGAAGTCTGACCAAACCTGAGAGGGGGAAGCTCTTTTACGTCCCTCAGGTAAACAAAATACCTTCCAGATTCAACACTGTGGTTCTGCTTCAGTGTGTAATTGTAGTTTTGTGTCTGTTTCCAGAGGCCGTACATGACGCTTGGATCTCTGAGGGATCAGGTCATCTATCCTGACACCTTCGAGGACCAGAAGAAGAAGGGCATTTCAGATAAGGTCCAATAAAAGTGTATTTCTATAGCACCTTTGTACAGCAGAACAGTGAGTGTGTTTACATGCACTTAATAATCCGATCATAGTCTGATTTCTGTAGTTTTCTCATTATTTAAGCGGTCATGTACACAGCATGCTCCGATCTAGAAATCATATTAAGAAATCCGATATAGAGAGCTGGATTTTACTCCAGTAATCTGATTACTCATAGCATGTATACCAGTTATCCGATTATAATCGGTGTTTTCAGCCTGCGCATGTGCGCGAGCCTTCCCCCACGGCTGCCAGGTCAGTGTATTCGAAAGACTTGGCTTTATTTGACCTCTTTTTTCCATTGACTGTGACTGGTTTTATCTCGCTGGATCTGGCAACCCTGGAAGTAGAGCCCCGGAATTAAAGGTGGAAAAACGACATTTTGTGGAGACTGTTCCTTAATCACATCCTCTTAGATGTAAAGCCCTTGTCTGAAGTGGTCAGATGAAGCCACACAGTTTTTGGTTTTTTTTGCCTATATGTCTGATTTAGTTTCAGTTTTTAAGTTAATTAAAGTTAAAGAATAGTAGGCATTAACAAAGTATAACACGATATGTTTTCATCCAAACCATTTAAAGGTGCAAAACTAACGAGGGCCTATTGGGAGAGGGTTTGGGCTGTGCATTACTGGAATGATATTCAATATAATATCCCTTCAGGGTGATTTGAAGGTGATTAAAGGAGATGTGAAGGCATACAGTGGTGCTTAAGTTTGTGAACCCTTTAGAATGTTCTATATTTCTGCATAAATATGACCTAAAACATAATCAAGATTTTCACACAAGTCCTAAAAGTAGATAAAGAGAACCCAGTTTAAAAAAACATAATTATACTTGGTCATTTATTTATTGAGGAAAATGTGGCAAAAGTATGTGAACCTCTAGGAGTAGAAGTTCATTTGAAGGTGAAATTAGTGTCAGGTGTTTTTAATCAATGAGATGACAATCAGGTGTGAGTGGGAACACTTTTATTTAAAGAACAGAGATCTGTGAATGTCTGCTCTTCACAACACATGTTTGTGGAAGTGTATCGTGGCACGGACAAAGGAGATTTCTGAGGAGCTCAGAAAAAGAGTTGTTGATGGTCATCAGGCTGGAAAAGGTTACAAAACCATCTCTAAAGAGTTTGAATTCCACCAATCCACAGTCAGACAGATTGTGTACAGATGGTGGAAATTCAAGATCATTGTTACCCTCCCCAGGAGTGGTCCACCAACAAAGATCACTCCAAGAGTAAGGCGTGTAATAGTTGGTGAGGTCACAGAGGACCCCAGGGTAACTTCTAAGCACCTGAAGGCCTCTCTCACATTGGCTATGTTAATGTTCATGGGTCCACCATCAGAAGAACACTGAACAACAATAGTGTGCATGGCAGGGCTGCAAAGAGAAAGCTACTGATCTCCAAAAAGAACCCTTGCTGCTCGTCTGCAGTTGGCTAAAGATCATGTGGACAGCCCATGGGGGTACTATATCTGGTTTTGGCCTGTTTTGGCTGCATCGGGCCAGGACGGCTTGCCATCACTGATGGAACAATGAATTCTGAATGATATCATAGAATTCTAAAGTAAAATTGGGTTCATGCATCTGTCCATGAACTGAATCTCAAGAGAAGGTGGGGTCATGCAGCAAGACAACGACCCTAATTCACCAAAGCCGGTCTACCAAAGAATGGTACAAGAAGAAAAAGTTTCCATGTTTTGGAATGGCCAAGTCAAAGTTGCCCTGAACCTTAATATAATAATATCCATTGGAAATGGTGTTTGTGGAAGGACCTGAATTAAGAAGCAGCAAGTGAGAAACCCACCAACATCCCAGAGCTGAAAGCTGTTTCTGTAACGGAGAATGGGCTAAAAATTCCTCCAAGCGGTGTGCAGGACTGATCAACAGCACAGGAAACGTTTAGCTGGGAGTTCTTTGCGCACGGGGGGTCACACCAGATACTGAAAAAAGCAGAGGGTCCTTACTTTTTGCCACTCACTAATCTGTAATATTGGGATCCTTTTCCTCCTCAATAAATCATGACCAAGTATATATGTTTTGGCTCATTTGTGTAACTGGGTTCTCTTTATCTACTTTTAGGACTTGTGAGAAAATCTGATGATGTTTTAGATCATATTTATGCAGAAATATAGAAATTATAAAGAGTTCACAAACTTTCAAGCACTGCTGTAGATGGGGGTTTTATAATCAATGTATTCACAATAGTATATCTGAGACATTGAAATGATATATAACTTAATGCATTTTACATGAAAATATGAGGGTTAAGAGAGGAAACAAGTCATGGAATAGCCTATTTATAATATTTAAAAACATCATGCAAGAGTTTTACGGAGATGGACAAATTTTGAAACTAAAACAGCCTGTTTATCAGAAGCATCTCAAGTATTAAAAGTAACGTTGGCATTTTGGGATTTAGCCTAGTGGTTAAGGTACTGGACTCTGTTCCAGAAGATCCAGGGTTCAAATCCCACCTCTTCCAAGCTGCCACTGTTGGGTCCTTGAGCAAGGCCCTTAACCCACAATTGCTTGGATTGTAAGATCAGCTGCAAGTTGCTCTGGATAAGGGCGTCTGCTCACTGACAAAAATGTGAATATAAAGTACAAAATAAATGCAAAAAAAAAAAAAAAACTTTTCCATTAGGAGGAGCACCTGCAGGCCTTTTTGTAATGTGCTGCAAACTAACTGTAACTGTTTTATAGGTCCAAACCAAGCATTTTATGACACGTCAGCAGATATCGTTTGTATCCAATCATATCTGTACGTATTGTCAGGCTTCACCAGTATTACCATCGCTATTGATTTTTGATTCAAATTGATATGGATTAAGTTCAAGAAATGAAAAGCCATTAAATACAGTGAACGTTCCCATCTCGGGCCGGTCGTGCTCTTTTTTTTGATCGTTCTGTTGTCTGGGTTGCTAATAGGTGCTGAAAGAGTACCTGGATAACGTGCAGCTGGGACACATTCTCGACAGAGAGGGCTCTTGGGACGTTGTTCAGGACTGGATGGATGTCCTCAGTGGTGGAGAGAAGCAGAGGATGGCGGTAACGAAACATACATCTGTCAATAAGCAGTGTTTTTCTTTAAATTAACCCTTAGATTACATAAATTTTGCTTCATAAATGCTATTCTAAGTGACATAGCTAACTGCTTTCAGAAGACGTACTTTGCGGTTGTATGTCTGTGTAAAGTTCTTAGTCATCCAGGTCATGGTAGGCTTGAGTGTTGAGTTGAAGGCAACATTTGGACAGAGAAGACGGATGGTTTGAAAGAGACTTTAAGGAGGCCATCTATATGCAATTTAAATGACCATCGTTGAACAGAGGAGGTGGTTTACTTCATCAGCTATCAGCCACCTATAAAGCAGTCTTGAGATCCCTTCCTAGGAGGTTTAACCCCCAGTCACACACCGACCCATGTGACTCTAATGACTCAGTAATGGGTCACACCTTGGCCCCTGTGATCTTAAGTATTTTATGCATGTTTAAGGTACACTAAGCACTACAATACCCTGCAGCACTTGGCTAGGGATTTGCTTGGCTGGAGTGATGAATTCTGGGAAATGTAGTGAGGAAAAGCCGCGGTCGCGACAATGTTTTGTTTTTCACTTTCAAAATATTCAATCAATTACGTGAGCTATTCAGTACTTTATTATAAAAACTTTGTTAATGATTTTGCTCAGTTGTAGTTTACTGAGTGTCTTAAGCATGTTTAAGGTAGACTACACTATGATATATAGAGTATATAATAAAATCCTCTGTTTACAATCCATTCGGCTGAATGATTTGTCAGAACGTATCCCCATCGTGACTGGGGACTACCTGTATAAGCAAAATTGAATGTGTAGCTTCAGACCTGTAAGGGTTATCAGATATCCTCAGTGCAGTAAAGCTCCCGATGCAAGTGTCTTTGTTTCACAATTTGATTTAACGTTTCATTTCTGTTCAGATGGCTCGGTTGTTCTACCACAAGCCTCAGTTTGCCATTCTGGATGAGTGCACCAGCGCTGTGAGCGTGGATGTTGAGGACTACATCTACAGCCACTGTAGGAAGGTAACGAGCTCGCTCACTTCCCTGCTTAAAAGGCAGCCGCCCTCTGTGGTCCCTTATTTTGGTCAGATGCCTCTTAGGGCTGGAGAACATGAACAGGGTCACCAGACCTGTGGCAAACGTAAGACTTTGATTTTTAGCTAAATGTTCAGCTCTCCTGAAAACAGAAAAGGAGCCAAAACCATTGCCAGTAAGGATTTGCAATGAATCACTTTATTTTTTGTGTGCATGCAGGGTGGGGGCAGCTTTTCATAGATGCTTGTAGGGGGGGGTGCTCCAAGTGAAAAAGGGTTGAGGAACGCACTGCCTTAATCCATATACCTGCTTGGCTCTGTCCATGAAGGAGGTATTAATTATAAGACAAGTCATTTATTTATAACACTGCACTGTCTCAAAGCAGCTTGACAAGTATTTTGGTTCGGAGCCCTAATTGAGCAAGCCTGAGGCGACAGGGGCAAGGAAAAACTCCCCAAACATGATAGGGAAGAAACCTTGGGAGGACCAAGACTCAAATAGGGACTCGGATTGGATGTTAAATGTAAGAATTTTTGTAAAGAAAATATACTGCTTAAAATTTGAATAGAGTAATATATGGCTAAGATGAAATAAAGTAAAACATTATGTAGGGTATTATAATATAGATAATAAAAAACTAGTATATAAAATAGTAGTATAAATATTGAACAAAACAGTTGCTGATGTAAACTTTGGGCAGCTCCTGTATTTTCAGTCTGCCTCTCCTCTGGCAGCCATTTATACTTGGCACAAGACTGAGTAAAAACTAGTATAGAAAATAGTAGTTTTGTGTGGGTTAAGGGCCTTGCTCAAGGACCCAACAATGGCAGCTTTGGCAGAGGTGGAACTTGAACTCTGGACCTTTTGGTCCATAATCCGGTACCTTAACCGCTAGGCTACCAGAGTCCACAGTTGCTGATGTATCTACTAGCAGGAATACAGAGCAGTTCTGGAAAGTGCATCCGATGCATGCTGTCAATAAAAAACGAAAGTTTGGAAGTTCCCAGTACAGTCATGCTGAATTTTCTGCATCATCTCTCGGCAGGTGGGCATCACTCTGTTCACCGTGTCTCACAGGAAGTCCCTGTGGAAGCACCACGAGGTGAGGTTACTTCCTCTGGCTCCTTTCTTCTTAATCTCTGCTTTTTCCAGACTGTATGACCCCCATCCCGTGTGTTACAGTACTACCTCCACATGGACGGACGAGGAAACTATGAGTTCAAGCCCATCACCGCCGATACGGTGGAGTTCGGCTCCTGAAGAGTGGGCGGAGCGCTCAGCCGGGAGGAGTAGTCATAGTGCAATTAAGCAGCGGCCAGTCCGGAGGAGCTAGGCTTTTAATCACGTGTAACGTTCTGGTTCTGACACTACACTTTTCGTCTTCCGTGATTGTATAACTGTGTCATTTGTAATTTAAAAAACGTGGTCCGATTACCGGGCAGCTACTAATAGTCATGATGGAATGGGCTAATCCTTAGTGAATGGCGTTCCACAGCCCTGAATGTGAACTGAATCAGCTTCTTCATGAAATCGTTAACTAGACCCTAGCCTGTATGGTTCTCGAAACAAGTCCCAGTGAACTGAGCCCAGCCCCAGAGAGCCGGTTTAGTCTAAAATGTACAAGCAATAACTCAATTTGAATGAATAAAACCAAACTCAAAGGTGTCTGCAATATAATTTATATTAGTAGATGTTTTTTTCCCCTCCTTAATTTGGTCACACCCAACTCTGCCCAGAGAGCAGCACCATAGACCAGTGGCCGCCCCTCTACGTCCTGTTTCCTTTAACTGGAATATCCATCGGGGGCTGCTGTTGCAGCGGCAGGGTGATTAACCTTTGTCGGACCGCCCCTCCCTCAGACACGGCCATGACTGAGATGAGCTGTACACGTCCATAAAGCAATTGCCTCCAGATTTCTCGTCTACAATTCAGATTTAAAATTTTTACCTTTAGTAAAATCTAAATAGAAATTGTATATACACTAGAGGTGGGCAATATGACGATATTTTATTGTATCGTGATAAATTATCGTGATACACAATATGCTTTTCTGAGTATATCAAGGATATCATCATTGCCTAAAGAACATTGACCAACTTAACACGTGTTTCATTATACAGAGCGTAATTGGTCCTGTTTCATTGGATAAAGTGCAGCACGTTCTGAATAAATAATCATTTTTAGTACGGGATATTAGAATAGTAACTTTTTTAGATTTATTTTCTCTGCGATCAAATGTGATAAATACCACATATCGGGAAAATGTCTTTAATTATCGTGATATAATATTTTTATCATATCGCCCACCCCTAACATACGCTTAGGGTTTTGCTGCTTCTAATGCTGATTTCAGAATATTGCGTTCATTCCAGGCCTGCTTTTCCGCGATTGAATTTTCATCTATTCCTATAAACTGCAATCACGTTTTTACTATTAATGTAGTACGTCTTAAGGCCTCTACACACTGAATGTGATTTTTTTTGGACGATATAATGATGTAATTTAATTTGAACTTGTGTATAAAGACTTTTTTTTTTTTTAGCACCAAACACAAATTTTCGGAGGGTGAAAATGCAACGTTATTTTATTCACCCTCTGTTAATTTTTGGCAAAGAAACCCTTGATCAGCTCCTGTATTTTCAGTCTGCCTCTCCTCTGGCAGCCATTTATACTTGGCATAAGACTGAGTAAAAAACGTGGTGGTTTTTTTTCGTCTTCACGTTCCTTGTCCCTCTTTTGTTCCCTCTCCTCGGGAACCAGAGAGCCATTTTAGTGCTTAGAAAAGGTTGATGTTAATAAAAAATAAGTGATATTTATAGAATTTAATAATAAATTATTTGAGTAAAAGCTTAAACTTGAGGTGTAATTGGCCAGACCTCTTAAATCAAATGATGCTCTTGTATGAGTCGTTGAAACTCTGTGCTCCTTTCTTTATTACAAAATCGCCCAGTGTTGGCGTTTTTCTGTGAGCAGCCAAGTCTCTTCATCACTTGAAGAACAAGACATTTTGTTCATCTTCCAAAAAAAAAAAAAATCACGTCGCACCCGCTGATGTCCAAATATTTTGCTTTTCCACGCCACGTTTGCTGTATAATGGCCTTCAGCTTTACATCTTCATATTCACTCATGGTATGGTCAGAATTCAGATTGGACTAGTAGAAACGTATTTTTTAACCATTCCCAGTACAAAATAGTCTATTAAATTGTTGGCCTTGTAAAAACAAATGGTGTCAGGAAACTTGACTAGTAAACGATCCAAATTCATTCTCTGATATTAATAAAAGGCTTATCTTTAGTCGTAAAGTGATTCATTTCCAAAGTATTACGGCTTTTAAGTCTGAAAAATGGTTTATGTCTGCAAAAAATTACATTCCTGCAATGCAGCTAGTAGAGACTGGTCATAAATGCGATCTGTGGAGTTATTTGTCATTAGCTAGTCAAATCTACTGGCAGACGAGACAAAAGGGGGCGCGGTGACATGGATGCAAGTGTCGAGGGTGCCTTCCGATTTGGAGGCAAGATTGGCAGTGCCTCAGGGAGGGGTGGCTTGATGGCAGATCATTCCCTGGCAATGCAGCAGCTACCCCTTTTGGTCCTGTGATGGACTTGCGCCAAACAACCCCCATCTCCTACGACCCTGCATTAAGACGTGGAAAAAGTACGACAAAACCATGATTCTGCCTAAATCAGTGATTCCAATGAGTAATCAGTCTGTAACGGAGCTGTGAGATGGTCAGCAGTGAGATTTCCTACTGGTACAAATGATCTAGTAATCAAATTGTGTTATGTTGGCGAGAATATAAGACCCCTGGGGTGTGTGATGCAGGAGTAATGGTCTGACGCCCCAGGTACGCTTTGTCCTGAAAATGTCGAGCTACTAAGTGGCCTTACTGTGGGTGTTGGGAGGAATCTGAGTTCTGTGGATGGCTTTAATGGACTTAATACATAATTAACCTTTGGTAATGTAATGCAGACCGTGTAGATTGCACTGATTCAAACCAGAAAGCCTTGTGTAATGATCTAACGTTTGCCTTTATGCACCTTTTTTGTTCTGAATAGTATGTAATGATTCTGTATTGTTTAATGAGTAAGAAAATGTCTCTGATTTTGTACGCAGACGTCTAACCTCGTAACCGTCCGCAGATCTGCAACGAACTCACCATGACCTTTTCATTAAAATGGGAAAAATGTTTCTTATGTGCCGTTCTTCTTCACTTTGTCTCAAAACTATAATTTCCCTTCTCTTAATGTGTCTCGCCATGTCTTTTTCACATCGTCAACTTAAAAAAAACAAAGACACGAGTTTCCTTACAGTCCCTGTGAGCTTTATCACCATCATCCTCCAGCCTTTCAGTTCTATTCCACCAGATCTTTTCTTTAATATCCATGCTTTTAGAGGCAGCCTGTTGCTCGTCCTATAAGCTCTTTATGAGCTGTTCTGCCCGGCGACCGAGCTCTGATTGGTCAGCCTGATTTTAACGCATCCCAGCAATGCAGAACTTAGAACAGGCTTCGATTAAACATTTTACACAGCGTCTCAGTCCATCAGTTTCGGACGGTGTTAATATACTTGTGCTCGTTTTCAAAACTTGATGTGTGTTTTTTCGTTCATAAAAGTCGGACTCGATGTGAAAAGGCCTTACAGAGCGATTGCGTCGTGGCTTGTTTCCCACCCACTGTGCGTGACCCGTGTTGACTTACCTCAGCGATTCAGCACTGTGGACCATATTTATTGCAGTTTGAATTGTTTTACCTGCTTCTCCTGAGGCTGTAAAATCTGTCCCCCTCAGCGTATAAAACTACGAAATGGTCACAGACTATTCTATATTGCTAATAAAGTTTGGTTTTATGGCCAGAAACCAAATAAAACACCAGACAGAATTAGAAGAACTTGCGTTTGAGGTCGACTTGTAGCTCCTCTTGTCACACCGCTCCCATCAGGCATGTTTTTAAAAAGTTTTGCGTGCATTGCATCATGGGATTGCCTTGGCAGCATAGGGACTTTGTATTAAAAAACTGAAAGAAAATCTGAAAACAGCTTCTATAGGCTACAGAATTATTTAGAGTGACCTCCCCTTACACTTGAGAAGTATCAGAATCTGGAAGCTTCATCGGGTTGCCAAGTTTACCCTTTTACAGTTTTAAGAAGCTTGATCAGGAATGGTCTTTTGGGAATGGTAGGAGCCAAGGAACCACTTTTTCAGAAAGAGAACGGAGTGAAAAAGATGTGCTGAAGCTCCCAATATTGGAAAGCTAGGTTGAAACCACCATAGATGAGGCACTCACTCTGGCTAGAGAAGAAGTGAGGAGAGCATTGTCGAGGGTTTGGACTCAGAAAGCAGCTGGCTCAGATGGTATTCCAGGCAGAGTAACAAAAGCGTGTGCCAACCAACTCGTGACCCCTTTTACAGACATTTATAATGTTTCACTGGCGCAGTCCATCGTTCCTGCCTGCTTTAAAGCCACGACCATCTCCTGCCTGAACGACTACCATCCCATCGCTCTCACAGCCATTGCGATGAAGTGTTTTGAGAGGCTGATCCTGGCTCATATAAAAAACAGCCTCATGAGCACTTTGGACCCACATCAGTTTGCCTACCTGGCCACGGATGATGCAGTGGCCCTGGCAATACACACCGCACTCAACCATCTGGAGGGAACAAACACACGTCAGAATGTTGTTTGTGGACTCTGCATTCAATACCATCATCCCATCCAGACTGGTTTCCAAGCTTAACACCCTTGGAATTAGTGACACTCTTTCCAACTGGATCATGGACTTTCTCACTGGCAGACCACAGTCCGTCAGAATGAGTGACCACACCTGCCCCATCCTCACACTCCGCACTGGATGCCCACAAGGCTGTGTACGTTCTCCGTTGCTCTTCACCCTGTATACCCAAGACTGCTTTGTCCAACACTCCAACAACACCATCATCAAGCTTGCTGACGACACAACAGTAATCGGCAACATCATCAACAATGATGAGGGAGCATACAGGGAGGAAGTGAAGCTCCTCGCTGAGTGGTGCGCTGCCAACCCCTGAGCATCGTGGGGACAACAGTGGAGAGAGTGAGCAACTTTAAGTTCCCTGGGGTCTACAGTTCTGTGGATCTTACCTATTCACTGAACACATCATCAAAAAAGCACAACAATGCCTCCAGTTCCTCCGACGGCTGAAGAGAGCCAACCTGCCTCAACAGCTCCTCTGCAACTTCTACAGGTCCACCGTGGAGAGCATTTTGAGCAGTTGCATCAGTGTGGTACGGCAGTGCCACTGTTGCTGAACACAAAAGCCCTGCAGAGAGTGGTGAAAACTGAAGGCTGCCCTCCTACCCATGCAGGACCTCTACAACAAGAGATGTCTGAGGAAGGCCTTCAGCGTCTCCTCTAACCCCACACACCCCAGTCGCTTCCTGTTCCAGGCCCTGCTATTTGGAAGGAGGTACAGGAACATCAGAGCCAGAACTACCAGACTCAAGAACAGCTTTTTCCCCTGCTCTGTTAAACTGGTGACACCAGTCACACTACCCACAACCTGAACAATACACAGACTGACCACTTGCCCACTTCCCATAATATTCCATAGAATTTCCCCAGCTCAGTAGACTGTATGCTCTATGCACTTTAACTCTAGCCTAGTATCATTGCTAAAACAACACATCTAATGGTGGCCTCAGACTTTTGCACAGTACGTCCTACAGTGGTGTGTTGATACCACCATGAACTAATAAACTCATTCAGTGAGCTTGAGGCTGAGCTGTTGTTGCTGCTAGACATTTCCACTTCACAATTGCAGCACTTGAATTGGACGTGCACACAAACACAATGACCTACTGTCAGTGTTTGAAGATTGTGATCGGACAGTGGTTAAGGCTTAGGACTCTTGATCAGAAGGTTGTTAAGCTGCCACAGTTGGGCTTTTGATCAAGTCCCTTAAGCTTCAGCTGCTCAGCGCTATAGTAAGTTGCTGTAACTGAGATCTCATGGCTCGAGGCGTGATTTGATGAAACTGATCAAACGGGTGTCCACATACTTTTGACCCTAAAGCAGTGACTTCTGCTCTAAATGCTTAGTAGTACAGTCATAGGGAGAGCAATAACAGCCCATATCAGGACTCCACCCTGCTGTGGCTGGGTTAAAGGCCTCTCACAGAGTCATTCTTATTGGCACTGCAGTGCTGGTGTGATCAGGAGTCCAGTGAGTAATGATTAAACAGCAACAAGAACTGAGTGACCTGTAACCCACTGCCAGAAAGACTCGTCCAGTTTCCTTTAGGAGTAATCCTGAGGCACCAGCATGGGATATTAAGCATTAAACAGATTAGATGGTGATGCATTTTCTCTATTTCTGCACAAGTATAACTTAAAACATCATCAGATTCTCACACAGTGAGAAGTCCTTATTTCATAATAATTAATTGTACATTATTTAGTCAGTCACTGATTGTGCAAGTTCTCCTACTCAGAAAGATGGGAGAGGTCTGTAATTTTCATCATAGCTACACTTCAACTAACAAAATGAGAAAAAAAATCCAGGAAATCACATTGTAGGATTTTTAAAGAATTTAATTGTAAATTATGGTGGAAAATAAGTATTTGGTCAATAACAAAAGTTCAACTCAATACTTTGTAACATAACCTTTGTTGGCAATGACACCAAACGTTCCTGTAAGTCCTTCACCATGTGGCACACACTGTAGCTTGATTTTGGCACATTCCTCATGCGATTCTCCTCTAGAGCGTGATGTTTTTTGGGGCAACCAGACTTTCAACTCCCCATCACACATTTCTTGGGGTTTGATGTCTGGAGACTGTCAGGCCCATCCAGGACCTGAAATGTTTTTTACGAGCACTCCTTCGTCCCAAGCGGTGTGTTTGGGATCAATTGTCAGCCGGAAGACCCAGCCATGTTCCATCTTCAATGCTCCACCGATGGAAGGTGGTTTTTGGCTTAAAATCTCACGATACATGGCCCTTCTCATTCTTCCCTTAACACGGATCAGTCCGTCCCGGTCCCCTCTGCAGAACACAGCCCAAAATGATGTTTCCACCCCCATGCTTCACAGCAGGTATGGGTTCTTGGGATCCGACTCGCATTCTTCTTTCCTCCAAACACGACGATTGAGTTTTTACCAAAAAGTTCTATTTTTGCTTTCAATCTGACCACATGATATTCCTCCCATCCTCTTCTGGATCATCCATATGCTCCTGGCACAACTTTCCAGACGGTCCTGGACATTTACGTCTAAGCAGGGGGGCACGCCTGGCACTGCAGGTCTGATCCCTCTCGGCGTAGTGTGTTACTGATGGTAGCCTTTGTTACTTGGTCCCAGCCTCTCTGCAGGTCATTCATCATGTCCCTCGTGTAGTTCTGGGATTTTTGCTCACCGGTTCTCATGATCATTTTGACCCCATGGGAGTAGATCTTGTTTGGAAGCCCCAGATCGAGGGAGATTATCAGGTCTTGTATGTCTTCACATTTTTCTTACACGGCTTCCCAACAGTTGATTTATTCACCCAACCGCTTGCCTATTGTAGATTCACTCTTCCCAGCCCTTGTGTAGGTCACAATTTTCTTCCTGGGTGTCCTTCGACACTCTTTGGTCTTGGCCATGGTTGCGTTTGGAGTCTGACTGCTAGAGGCTGTGGACAGGTGTCTTTTATACAGATAACGAGGTCAAACAGGTACCATTAATACAGGTAACGTGTGGAGGACAGAAGAGCTTCTTAAAGAAGTTGTTACAGGTCCGTGAGAGCCAGAAATCTTGCTTGTTTGTGGGTGACCAAATACTTATTTTCCACCATAATTTACAATTAAATTCATTAAAAATCCTACAATGTGATTTCCTGGATTTTTTTTTCTCATTGTGTCTCTCATAGTTGAAGTGTACCTGTGATGAAAATTACAGACCTCTCTCATCTTTCTAAGTAGGAGAACTTGCACAATCAGTGGCTGACTAAATACTTTTTTGCCCCACTGTATATATAAAACCTTATGTTGCATGATCATAATAATTTTGCATAATGTTATGCAAAATATACAGTTTTCAGTCGTTTTTTGATATACAGTATAATAATAATATAAACTAATAATAATTTAATAATAATGACATTAAATTTCTATGTTTCATTTGTTAATAATGACTATAATTCGACATATTTTTTATATTTACTGCTGTATGTTACTTACTTAATTTTCTGATCATGCATTTTTCATTATTATCATTATTTTCATCATTTTAAACGCTGTATTTATTTTATATTACACTTTGCTATTGTTTTCTCATGTTCAGCAGAAGGCCCTCATTGGTTTTGTGCTTGTGGTGCAGCATTCCGGTTACCACGTGGACTTGTTTTTATAGCTGTCACATGAACTGGATGACAATGCAGTTTTTTTCCGTCGAGAAGCAATACAGGAAGTTGTGTTTAAACCGCAGCGAGCATCCATTTCTGAGAAGAAAAGAAAGCATTTATCATGTAATGACAGCTTCGGCTCGGCGGTGCTGTTTTGCTTTCGTGTAGATGTTAGAGGTGGATAGATCATGATCTGGATGGGTCTGATGCTCCTGCTGCTTCAGCAGCTGTTCTACGCTCCATGTCAAGCTCAGGAACCTAGTACTGAACTTTTTTTCATAATTCATTGTCTAGTTCCAAGTGATTGTATTGATCTGTGGATGCTGGTTAAACAGGCTGGATTAGCAGATCTGCTGCATGTCTAAACTTGTTGTTTCCCCTCAAGGCTCTTTACGCTTCGCCGGTATTGGAGACTGGGGGGGCATCCCAGTACCCCCTTTCTACACCGCTCATGAGATGGCGGTGGCTGAGGAGCTGGGCAGGGTGGCCGAAAGTCTGGGTTTGGACTTTGTCCTCAGTCTGGGTGATCACTTCTACATGCAAGGAGTTAAAGACGTGGATGATCCACGCTTCAAGGTCAGGTGTGCTGACGTCGTGCTTTATTATGACTGTAAATGAGATAAATTAGTCAAATAATTGATTAAGCCAAGCTGAGTTACTAATGTAAACATTATTAAAAGAGTAAAAAGGAAAAACATAAAATGGAATAATGTTTCATTAGTTAAAATACTATAAATTCGTACTATATGATATCGATATAGTGTAAATCATTTAGACAACATCGGTTAAAATGTGCAGTGACTATAGAAAATATTCAGACCTATTTGATTTTTTTTTTTTGCTTACAGCCTGAAATCATAAACTGTAATATTTTCAGTTGAATTTACATAATTTGCCTTAGAACATTCAAGCAGTTGCAAAGGTGAGTGATAAACGTTCAGCATTCAGTCTGCTCACGCTGAGGCCACATGAGTTTAATATATAAAACTTTCTGTACCAGAGGCTCCAACAGATGATGTATTTGTGGAGGTACCAGAGAGGTACATGGACGGATGGTATCGACACGGTAAATATACCTAACGGTCACTTTTATTAGAGTACACCTTATTGGTACTGGGTGGGACCCATTGTACCTTCAGAACTGCTTCTTTTCCTTGTGGCATAGATCAACAAGGTTGCTGGAAACCATTCCTAGAGACTTTAGTCCATATTTACATGATCCATCGCACCTTCCCGCGGATTTGTCGGCTGCCACATCCATGATGTGAATCTCCCACTACTCACATCCCAAGGCGCTCTACCGATTGAGTCCTGGTGGACTGTGGGGAGCCATTTGGAGTTAGTGACTCATTATCATGTTTTTCAAGAAACTCATTATTACTGTATATCTTTGGACATGGTGTTCTTATCCCTGCTGGAAGTACCTCAGAAGATGATAACGGGTGCCTCATAAGTGATGAACATTGTAGCTGTGGGGTTTTAACGATGCCAGAAGACTTTTGGCAGGGGTCCAAATCCTCCCTCAATACAAGATCTTGAGGGGAATGAATTCACTCTGGACCGAATAAATGTTGTGACATTACAGAAAGATCTTGTATTGATGATGGGAGATTTGTGCCACTGCGCAAAGTCTTCCTAGCACTTCCCAAAGATTCTCGATGGGGTTCAGTCTGGACCTCTGTGGTGACAATCCATGTGTGCAAATATGCTCATGTTTTACCTAACCCCTTTCCCAATCTGAGCCTTCTGAAACAGAAAAACTTCTGTTCCACATGTTGTTTAACAATGAGAGCTACTCACGCATCAGTTAGGGTTAAGACTGGTTTGCCAGCCTCAAACATACACCAATGCAAGTCATATCTGATGGAGGCTCTTTTTTAACTATTTAACTATTTGCAGCGTTAAAACCAGGTGGTGACCTTTTTTTGGCCAGGCAGTGTATAAGGCTGAGAAAATACATGCAGATTACAAACGTACACGCAATAATAACAGTGGAATTATCAAAGAAGCAAAAGTATGTAATATAGCGCCGTTTTAAAACCTATTGGAAAACGGACCTTTGTTATAACTCCCTCTTGGTCCACTAGATTTTTTTTGCAACCAATTCAGTTTATGTAAAGCACTTTCAACACACAACAGCAATTCCAGAGCTTACACAGCTTTAAACTACAAGGCAAGGAGATCAAAAGGGGACACGCAATAGAGAATTGTTGAACAAACGACGGAGCCACTTTACTAGTGTAAGACTTTGGAGCTTAACAGGTCATAAATTGTGTAATACTATGTTCGACTGAAGTGTTTTAAACTTCCTGACCTCAGCAGTCCGCTAGTTTAGTACTGTAATAAGCACACTCGGGTTGCTAACATCAATGTTTAACAAGAGCGCCCTCTACTGGCACTGTGGGTAGTACACTTCTAGCGTCATGTCAATGTTAGAACCTTCAATATATTAAAAACAACTTCGTAATACTCAGCACAATAGATCTTACATGTTTTTTTACGAATACGACCTTAAGGAATTGGTCCACTAGTGGGCGTTTGGGTGGTGCATTGGGCTAGATGTGGCTAGCCACCACTTTAGACCTGGTTTGCATCTGAATGAAGCTCATGTGGTGCAAGAACGGTAATAACAGTTAACCTATTTACTTTAATCTAGCTCGTGCCGGGAAATGGATAGATAGCGAATATTTAGGTCATAGAACCTTTGTTATTATGTGAAAATCCCTGCCTCCATTTATTTTCCATCCGCTACTCCTTGAAGATCTCATTGGCAACATGCTGAGATGGTTAGTCCCACACTCGTCTATTCTGGCCAAGGATTCCAGCTAGTCTTGGGGATCCCCTTAGGTTCCCCCTTGGTCTTTCTTGGTGTCTCCTTCCAGAGGACAGCTTGGAAGTGCTCTAAGTGTACCCACCCGGGGGCATCCATTGGGAGATTGCCCACCAATCTAGCGTCCCCGAGGCGATCCCAACCTGGTTCAAACATGTTGCGTGTTCTCCTCTGTCGCATTGGTTTTACTCGGGGGGCTCTGGTTTTCCTCCCAAGTCCAAGACATGTTATTGATATTCTTAATTGGCCCAATCTGGGATGTGTGACTCTTTCATGTATTTTCTGTCTGTTGTTACAGCAACACACAAGAAACCAAGCAAACAAACAAACTCTGCACTGCAGCAGCAACCCCTAATTGTTTTTCCCCCCTCTGTATTTCAGACGACATTCGAGCAGGTGTTTGCTCACCCAGCCCTGATTGCTGTGCCGTGGTATCTGGTGGCAGGCAATCATGATCACTTGAGAAATGTGTCTGCTCAGATCGCCTACTCATCCAGATCAGACAGATGGTGAGATGTTCCAGCGATGTGCCAGTGTACATTTTATGATGGACAGTGTGATTTTCTATCACCTTTACTTCTGCATTACTCACTCATAAATGTGGTCTGGTCTTCATCCTAGTCCCATAACAGTAAAATACATTCTGGTTACAGTAGTAAATAATCAGTGGTTGTACTACAGTTGTGTGTTGTTTGGCGTCCAAAATATGTTCGGCGATCTGGGCTCACCATATTACATACTGTGCTTCGCAATGTTTTGAGATACTAAAACCTGCCTAAACCTTTTGCATAGTACTGTGTATTATCCTCATAACCTTCTTTCTTAGTCTTAACCAGTGCTTAATTTGTAAAACATGAGGTACTGGAACACCGAGCATGCCGTGGGCATTGAGTGAACATTAAGTGGAAAAAAAACATCTCCACACCAAATCTTTGATTTGTATTACTTTATTTCATCCATTTCACAGGCAAAAAGCATCAAATGTTTGACTGGTACTGTATATCATCAATCCACAGGCGTTTCCCAAGGCTGTACTACGAGCTGAGGTTTAAGGTTCCTCGCACCAACGTGTCGCTGACTGTCCTGATGATTGACACGGTGATCCTGTGTGGGAACACTTACGACAGCGCGCATCCAAGCGGACCCGAGGACATTCAGCTAGCAGAACAACAGTTCGAGTGGATCGAGAGTACACTCCAAAACACCAAGTAAGATTTGCCAGATCGGGATTAAAAGCCGCTCGCATGCACTTCAACATGTCAGGTCTGGCAGGTTTACCGCAGCCTTCTATTAAACGCGATGACTGGGACCAAACAGTATGAAGTGTTTAATAGGAATGCGAGCAAGTTTTTAAAAGTCCTGACCTGCCACACTCCTCTCCATACCCACATCCATCCATCCATGCATTCCTGAGGACAATAACATGACGCACTTCCTGTGTCTGATTACCCACACCTGAATGTCACTCAGCATTACCACCATTTCCAAAATCAAACATCACCTTCTCGTAAAATGTAATAAGTGCACTGGTTACTGTGGAACCGGAGAACGTTACACAACCACTGCTGGCGCCTGTTGCAGTCATTTTGCTTACGTTCTTTTAGTGATATTTACTGAAACACATCGAGAACCTACTTTTCAGTTAACGTCTAATATATCCCTGGGCTTAACATGAACTGTTATATTGTTATTCAGTAACTTTCAGGCATTTCAGACCTGCAACACAATTTAGGGCTAGTAATGAGGTAGAATAACTAAATAATGATGTGTTTTTAAACAGGTGATGTCAACATAATTATAATCATGATTTAGTGTATCCACAAAAGGCATCTTTGAGGAGTAAAGATGGGCAGAGGATCTCCAGTTTGTCAACAAATCTGTGAGAAAATGATTGAAAATGTTTAAAAACAATGTTCCTCAAAGAAAGACTGGATGGGATTTTCATATTTCTTCCTCTACAGAGCATAATATCATTAATTTATTCCAGGAATCTGGAGGAATAAATAAAGGGTAAGGGCACAAGCCTAAACTGAAGAGGGGTGATCCCTGATCCCTCAGACGGCACTGCGTCAATAACCATCATTCATCAATAGCTGATAGAACCTCATGGGCAAGGGATTACTTTATCAAACCTTTAGCAAATCAAGCTCTACAATACAGTTACATTCACAAATGCCACTTAAAATGTTACTGTGCAAAAAAGAAGCCTTATGTTTACCATGTTCAGAAGGGACGCCCCTTCTGGGATGGACCATCACACAGTGGAAATGGGGATTGTGCTCAGACCCGTCTGTATAACAGATCTGTTTTTGGAAGAAATGGACGCCATGTGCTCAGGAACAAAGACATAAAGGACCATTCAGACTGTTATGAGGAACAAGTCCAAAAGCCAGGCTCTGTCATGGTATGGGGTCGGGTCAGAGCCCTTGGTAAAGGTCATTTCCACTTCTGTGATGCAGCATTAATGCAGAAACGTACACTGAGACTTTAGGCAACATTACCAAGTGGTAAATGCTTTTCCGTCTCAACTGTTTTTTTGGCAATTTCCATACTGTCCCAACTTTTTCTGATTCAGGGTTGTAATATTTTGTAACTTACTTAATAAATTAAATCACAAATACACTCTGAGCCCACTGTATTCTCTCTCAGGTCTGAATATGTGGTGGTAGCTGGTCATTACCCCGTGTGGTCCATCGGACACCACGGTCCAACCAGATGTCTAGTGGAGAGACTCAGACCGATGCTGAAGAAGTACAATGTCACTCTGTATCTGAGCGGCCATGACCACGATTTACAGGTTTGCAGCATTTTTAAAAATCAAATTCCCACTTAGAGTCAACTCTAGAACGAATGGCACCCCTCAACAATCGCATAAACAATACATAAATTGGTTCAAAGTTTTCTCTAAAGTGTTTGGAGAACAGACCTAGCAATTATCTAACAGAAACAGTTCAAGAGTTTGTCTCCAGCGTTGCTATCTACAGCACTGCGCCAGTCTTAGGCCACTATGTTGACCATATATAATTATTTCTTAGAATACAATTAGAATACAACCAGAAAATACAGGAAATTGGTGTTCAGGATTAAAAACTGATCAAAACAAAACAAAACAAAACAAGAAAACGGTTCCTGTGGGGGCCCTGACCATTAGAGAACAGAGTAAAGTTGACGAACAAAGCATGTAGAGAAACAGATGGACTACAGTCTGTAATTGTAGAACTACAAAGTGCTTCTATATGGTAAGTGGAACTGATATAATGGACAGTGAGTGTAGAAACAAGGAGGTGTAACTAATAGTGACTCCTCTCACTGATTCATTTCTCTACTTTGTGTTTAAGGAAACTTTGTGCCCCAGAGTCTGTGCTGTTACATCTGACTTTAAAGCTGTATTCCAGCCAAAGTATCTGGCAACGTAATATATGGTTTAAGTAGGTTAGTAACGACAGTAATGGACGGATATTCAATCAGATGTTGTCCGAATGGATGTTGTGCAAAATATGTATTTACGTATTTTAAAAAATCGAGTCATTTCCATTAGGAACTTGCACCAAGAAGCAGCTGTAGTAAGCACTTGGGATATAAGCAAGAAGGAAACAGTTTGGAAGGAATAACTCATCTTTATCTCTGTATAGATCTGAGGTGTTCAAAACGAAAGTCCACATGCCTGACAAACAATCAGTGATTGGGCATTGGGAACATTTAGGCTCTAGACACCCTAGTGGTGAGTCTACCTGAACTGCTCTCTCAACTCTCATGACCGCTGGAGTGCCGGAAAGTCGGAGGGTCACCAACGTTTGTCCAGGAAGCCTGTAGATTTGGCACTAGGCTCTTTTTGGAAGTGAGGTTGCTGAAGGGCTCTGAAAAATTGCCAGATCTAGTGACAAAGTGGCAACTCTGGTTTCAAAAACATATGGTGCAAAATGTGGAATCCCCAAATGATATTTGAAAAAAAACAATTGGAAACTTGCATCTTTTAGGAAATCACCGCGACCCTTGCCAGGAGAAGCCAAGAAAGAAACCGAGACTGAGACCTTTCTCGAATTGATCCTAGCCTCCGGGAACTCTATTGTCTATGAGTGTTTCCTGTTTCCATGGGATTGAGTATGAGGTTACACTCATGTAATATCCCTGTGTCATACATCAACATGGGTAAAACCAAAACAGCTGCCAGTATCAAATGAGACAAAAGGCAACACACCTGCTGGAAATTCTTATAAAATGCATAGGAATAAAAGCGAAAGCAAGAACCATTGGTTTCCCACATCCCCTCCTAAGAATAGACCTAAGAGAATGTTGGAGAACACTGACACAGAATAAGCTCGTCTGTCTGTGCTGTATATCTTACTAAAATCAGTATTTCTGTTCTAACTTAAATTCATCCTTTCTTATGTTATTTTCTCCTGTTTTTTCAAATAGTTAGTTATGCTGGGTTTGCATTAACAGTTTACCCTCATACTGAACCTTTTGCTCTGTAACTAATAGAGAGAATAAAGTCTTGAGACATTCATTTTGTTAGTCAAAGTAGGCTTATTAGATGCAGCTGATTGTCAATTATGGTGGTGGGTCATGGCAGCTTTGAGGATCTTTTGCAAATTAATGATGTAACGAGTTCCACTACACACCAGGAGAGTCACGCCCAAAGGTACAGTCTGACCTCGTTACCTCACCAAACTCATCTCTCGCCACCTGTGATGGCAGGACGGATTTCCCTCCATGCACTTTCCCTCGAAAAGCCGCCAACATCAGCTCTCGCCATTCCTGAAATGTGATAAATGTCTTGCCAGCAATTAAATTGTACATCACTAAGCTGCCAAGTTTTCAGCCGACCGGTCAGTAGGTGTCACTTTAATCCTACTGACAGAGTCGCCTCACCTTGCTTCGTTGCTAATTGTTGTTTATATTTACATTTATGTCATGTAGCAGACACCCTTATCCAGAGCGACTTACAGTGGTGCTTGAAAGTTTGTGAACCCTTTAGAATGTTTGATATTTCTGCATAAATATGACCTAAAACATCATCAGATTTCCACACAAGTCCTAAAAGGAGATAAAGAGAACCCAGTTAAACAAATGAGACAAAAATATTATACTTGGTCATTTATTTATTGAGGAAAATTATCCAATATTACATATTAGTGAGTGGCAAAAGTATGTGAACCTCTAGGATTAGTAGTTAATTTGAAGGTGTTTCAATCAATGGGATGACAATCAGGTGTGAGGGGGCCCCCTGTTTTATTTAAAGAACAGGGATCTATCAAAGTCTGCTCTTCACAACACATGTTTGTGGAAGTGTATCATGGCACGAACAAAGGAGATTTCTGAGGAGCTCAGAAAAAGAGTTGTTGATGCTCATCAGGCTGGAAAAGGTTACAAAACCATCTCTAAAGAGTTTGGACTCCACCAATCCACAGTCAGACAGATTGTGTACAAATGGAAGAAATTCAAGGACCATTGTTACCCTCCCCAGGAGTGGTCCGACCAACAAAGATCACTCCACTGAGAGCAGGCGTGTAATAATCGTTGGTGAGGTCACAAAGGACCCCAGGGTAACTTCTAAGCAACTGAAGGCCTCTCTGACATTGGCTAATGTTAATGTTCATGAGTCCACCATCAGAAGAACACTGAACAAACAATGGTGTGCATGGCAGGGCTGCAAGACGAAAAGCCACTGCTCTCCAAAAAAAAGAACATTGCTGCTCGTCTGCAGTTTGCTAAAGATCACGTGGACGAGCCAGAAGGCTTTGGAAGAATGTTTTGTGGACGGATGATACCAAAAATAGAAACTTTTTGGTTTAAAAGAAAAGCGTTAGGTTTGGGAGAAAGGAAAACACTGCATTCCAGCATAAGAAACCTTTATCCCATCTGTGAAACATGGTGGTGGTAGTATCATGGTTTGGGCCTGTTTTGTTATATATATGTAATTGTATTATATGTAATATTGGGTCATTTTCCTCAATAAATAAATTGATCAAGTATAAATTTTTGTCTCATTTGTGTAATGGGTTCTCTTTATCTAGTTTCAGGACTTGCATGAAAATCTGATGATGTTTTAGGTCATATTTATGCAGAAATATAGGAAATTCTAAAGGGTTCACAAACTTTCAAGCACCACTGTACATTTAATACAATCTAAAAATCCAAGCAATTGGCAGAGGTGGGATTTGAACCCTGGACCTTCTGTTCCATAGTCCAGTATCTTAACCATTAACTGTTAATGTGTTAATCTCGCCTCGCTAAACTCGCCTCTCACCAAAAATAGCCATGGAACAGACGTAAGCGAGATATATATTCTGTTAAGCATTACAGAAATCGAAGGTCAGTGCTGTTGCTCTGAATGAGAAGGACTGTGGCAGCTCAGTGGATAAGTTACTGGCCTATTGACCTGAAGGTCTAGTCACGGCACTGCCAAACTGGTCACCATTGCGTCCCGAAGTAAGGACTTTTAAAACCCACAAATTCTTGGATTGGAGATTGTAAGGCTCCCACTGTATGTTATCTAATGGGCAGGTTTATGTTGAGAAACAAAACAGTTCCAATCACAGTGTAAAAATACCAAACACACGGCTTACCCATTGTTTAAATCCAAAAGATCACTCATCGCACGAGTGGTTTATTTCATCCACTGTATTGACTTTTCGCTCGTGAAGGGTGCCGGTAGTTCTGGAGTTGCTCATAAATACAGAACCGACTCTTGCTCCAGTCCTGTGAGAATCGCTGATCTGCTTGTTCTGCTTTTTCTCAGTTCATTAGGGAGGACGATGGAAGTTCTTATGTGGTCAGTGGGAGTGGGGCATGTCTGGACAACTCCATTCACCACAGCAAACGCTTCCCGTCATCGTGGCAACTGTTTTCCAGTCCAGTCAATCATACTTTGGGAGGTTTTGTGTACTTTGAGGTGACTGAGAGCAAAATGCTGGTTACTTACATTCAGCTAGACGGGAAGAGTGTGTATCAGATCGGGCTGCCCAAACGCATCATGTGACACCCTGACACACTGCTTCATCGTCAAGAGGGGTCTGGACGGAGCCATGAGCGTACATGATCCACTGTAAACCCGAGAAACCGCCAAAACACACCCAGTCTACCCCAAATATACACCCAATACACACCCATATACACTCAGTATATGCATAGTACACACCCAACATACAGGACTGTGCAAAAGTGTTAGGCCACGATAAGATTTGTTGCTTTAGCAATGATGATATAGTTTAGAGAATCTTGTTTCTCACAGTCCGAGTCCTTTAGGTGCCTTTTTTCAAAACCCAAGCCAAGCTTTGATGTGTCTTTTACTGAGGAGAGGCTTCTGCCTGGCCACTCTGCCATAAAGCCCAGATTGGTGGAGTGCTGCAGTGATGGTTCTGGAAGTTTCTCTCATCTGCACACAGGATCTTTGGAGCTCAGCCAGAGTGACCATAGGGTTCTTGGTCATCTCTCGTACCAAGGCCCTTTAGTTAGATTAATTAGTCTGGTGGGGCGGCTCAGATCTAGGAAGAGTCCTGGTTCCAAACTTCATCCACTTAAGAATTAAGGAGGCCGCTGTGCTCTTGGGAACTTTCAGTGCAGCAGATTGTCTGTAGCCTTCTCCAGATCTCCACACCATCCTGTCTCTGAGCTCTACAGGCAGTTCTTTCCTCCTCATGGTTTGGTTTTTGCTCTGATATACATTGTTAGCTATGAGAACTTATGTAGACGGGTGTGTGTCTTTCCAAATCACGTCCAATCAACTGAATTTATCACAATCAAAGTGTAGAAACATCTCAAAGATGATCACGAGAAATTCCAAGTGTCATAGCAAAGGGTCTGGATACTTATGGCCATGTGAAGCTTTAGTTTGTCCGTTTTAATACATTTTTGACTTTCTCATTATGGGCTGTTGAGTGCAGAATGGCAGGGGATACTTGATTTATTTTTATTTCAGCACAAGGCTTTCGAAGACTTTCCGAATGCATTGTATACTAAAAAAGCCTCAATATTGTGCCATTCTTAAAAGCAGTTATATAAAACTCAGGGAAGATTTTAGTTACTAAATACAAGGGCCATGTACTTTCTTCTGTTCTGGCCTGTAAATGTTAAACCATGTGCTCAATAAAGAGGTGTTGAACGGCAGAACACGCTTTATGGGTAATAACAAACAGACATTTAGGTCTTTGGAAGGTTTCCCACACGTCTGTGGGTGTAAAACAATATAGAGAACAATAAAGCTGCAGATCCAGATGAAAATGCAAAATGAAACAAAAGTTTATTTGAAGTTTAGTATCGTGTCCATAAGGTTTCATGTCTCTTTCTTCTCCAGCTATGTAAAACAATCTTGTGTGGAATGTTTTAGTTATAAACTCATCCATAAATATAATTCTGAACAACTAATATACACACATCACTTTTGTAAAGACTACAAAAATAAAAAACAATCTGTTATAAAAAGCAGTACAGTCCGGTATAATAAATACACAAAGCTCCCAAAAACCCCAACAATCATTTATAAAATAACCTCTCTAGTCCAGCAATTACTTTTAGGTAGTGCTTAGAATAAAACAGTAGATAACACCAGTGATTTAAAGTACCGATCACAATAACAATAAAACAGTCTACAGATCTGTTAGAAAAGAAATCCTACAGTATCAGGTTTAGTTTCACAGAAACTAGATGAACCGTTGGAACGAGGCTGATTTAGAGTCCAGTCCGGTCCGTACCATGTGCTCACGTCCATCTGTCTGTGGGTTCACACACTCGGCAGACCCCCCTCCTTCAGGGGCACTCCTTCCTTCCCTCGGCGCTTTCCTTTTTGGCAGCGTTTGTAGCACACGACCGAGATGGTGATCGCTGCTGCTATTAGAGCCACGATGGTCAGGATGACCAAAGCGACCAGGCCCATGCTGTACTCTGAAGGAGAAGAGCAGGAAGAACAGTGAGCTGAGAGTTTCAAATATTTGTAGGAAACATCAGGAGCGGCTTAATGAGAATTGTACAGCTTTGTTCCTGGGGTAAGAGAATACTGTCACCACTGGAAAGCAGGGACTGTGAGTCGACCTGAGGAACTTGTCATATTAAAATGTTTAAGTCGACATGTCAACAGACATCCATGTTTTGAAAGGTTTTAGTACCAAAGAGTTCAGTTCCTTTACGATTGGGTTAACCAAGAAGCTCACAGTACAAGAATCGATGCTAAAATCCAGTTCTAGTACCAAATGTACCAATTTCCAACACGGCACGTATCAATTCCAGTACCAGATGTACCAAACATCAGTTAACTCTTAGCTTCGACTCCAACCGTACCAATTCCAAGAGCACAGCTATCAGTTCCAGTACCAAACAGTTAAACCTCAAATTTACCAACAAAGGAATCAGTACTACATCCTAGAGTTGGGGGACTTGAGTCACTTGACTTGCTTGACTTTGAGCAGCAGGTACTTGACTTGAATTACTTGAATATTACCATTTACAGCATTTAGCAGACGCCCTTATCCAGAGTGACTTACAATTGATACAGTCTTACAATCCAAGCAATTGTGGGTTAAGGGTCTTGTTCAAGTACCCAACAGTGGCAGCTTGGCAGAGGTGGGATTTGAACCCTGGACCTTCTGGTCTACAGTCTTGCTTCTGGTCAAGTCCAAAGCAAGACCCGAGTACTGTGGTAGCCTAGTGGTTAAGGTACTGGACTATGGACCAGTACCTTAACCACTAGGCTCCCACAGTACTCGGGTCTTGCTTTGGACTTGCACGTACATGACTTACTCGCACCTCTACTGTACTAATCCCAGTAACAAGAATTCCACTTCCAGTACCAAATGTTCTCATTCCAAAATTGTTATTCCAGAATTACATTCCAGGAATTTGAGCTACAACCCATTTGAGGTCCCAAAGGACCCATCCAAAAAATTTCCAGTACCAAAATGGTTAAACCAGAAGCTTAACAACACAGGAATCTGAGGTACAACCCAAACCCAGTACCAAAGATACCAGTGATCCAGCACCAGTCCTTTCCAAAGTTAAATATGACAATACCAAAAATAAAAGCACCACTACTATACCAATGAGTTAAAGCAGAAAGTTAACTAACAGAATGAGCTTCAACCCTGTTACAGTATCAGTTCAAGGTACTGTAACAAAGAGTCCAGTTCAGCACCAAAACGTGCAATGATTAATCGACTTAGTCTATTTCTTTTAATAACATTAAAATAAAATAAGGTTTCAGTTCCAGTTCCAATCAGTTTAAACTCTAAATTACAACTTTCTGCTTTTTTTTAAATAAAAATGTCGCGTTAATAAAATATGGCATGTCAACAGCTAAGAAATATTAGACGCTAATTTTTCTGCCTTAGTTTGATTCTCACCTTCAAAAAAGGACTTGTCCCCCTTTGGGGAGCAATGGACCTGACTGGGCATGCCCAGCTGTTTGCCAAAGGTGCGAGAGGGAATGAAGGCGTGCACAGTGAAGCAGTAGCTCTCTCCTTGGTCCAGATCCGTCATCTCGATCTCGCTGCTCGCACTCGTCTTCTCTTTCTACAAAAAGAAACAGAACACAGTGCATTCTGTTTCAGTTATAATCCATTACTTTCCCCTCACCCTGCGACCACGTAATGCCGGTATGCATATTTTTACGTTCTTTTATTTGAACTATAACTATAAGACTTATTTGATGAGATAAATTAGTTTCACTCTTACATTTTATCATCTACGCCTCCCTTTTTGAGTCTTGGTCCTCCCAAAGTTTCTTCCTCATAACGTTTAGGCAGTTTTTCCTTGCCACTGTCACCCTAGGCTTGCTCCATCTACAACTGTCAAGCTCTGAGACTATGCGCCATTGTAAAAAGCACTATAGAAAAAAATCTAACTTGACCCTCAGCAGGAGAAGTGGATGAACCTGAGCCTGAGACGGACTTTATCATAACGAGAATGCACCTAAACCTAACAGATAGCTTCCAGAAATTGTAATAGCGCTCTGATTTATAGATTGGAAGTTCAGCTAGAGTAAAACGCAGAACGCTGATTGCTGAACGACACAGAAATCCTCCTTATTCTGATAAGATTTGCCCTCGCTGATTTATGTGGAACTGTTGGAATTACTGTCAAGGAACCGGCCCAGTTTACAGATGCACTCATACAGATCTGCTGCTGTAGGTCCTGCATTTCAGTGCCTTTTCCAATGGAACCAGAACTGGAACTGTGTTTTATCCGTCAGCCACTGGTCCAGGACCACAGTTACCTTTTAGTTCAAGCACATATTTAAGGACCAACGGTACCGATTTCAACACCAAAGGGTCCGTGCAGTGCCAAAAGTACCAGTTCCAGTACTAAAGGTATAACAATTATCTTTTGTACTACCAAAGCTTCTAGTCCAGTAGCAAGTTTTACTGTTTCAGTAACAAATGTACCACCAATGTCAGTGTTTGCAACATCAAAGATCCCAGTTCTGGTTCCAAAAGAAGTAGTTCCAGTGGATACCAGTCCAATAGCAATGGTCATAATTGTAGTACCAAATATACTAGTTCTAGTTTCAAAAGTTTCAGTTTCAGAACTAAAGGTCTTGGTTCTTTCTCTAGTTGATTCATATTTACACGTCCAGTAACAACTGTTACCAAAAGTTTCCAGTTCCAACAACAAAGTTTCTACTCAGGTACCAAATTCCATACCACAGGTTCCAGCACCTAAAGCACCAGATCCATTTCCAAAGGTACTAGTTCTAGTTTCAAAGGTTTCTGTTCCGGTAACAAACTTTCCAATCCATTACCAAGTATTGCAGTTCTTGCACCGAAAGTACCATTTGAAGTACCAAACTGATGATACCAAAGTAATTAACGTCCAAGTAGTTAACAGTTACGAAGATTTTCAGTTCCAGCTTCAAAGGTCCCTGTTCCAGTACCAACGTTTCCAGTCCATACCATAAAAATTCAGTTCTAGCACCAATAGTGAAGATTAACAGTACCAAAGAAACTATCACATCCACTAAGAAAGTTCCCAGTTCAGTTCCAGTACAATATTTTGCTGTTATGAAACCCGAAGTACCAATTCCAGTACCAAAGGGTACGGTTCTGATGCAAAAGTTCAAGTACTAAATTGTCAAGGTCAAAAACCAGAGGGACCAGTCCAGTAGCAACGGTTACAGTTCTACTAGATCTAGTTCCAAAAGGGTTCAGTTCCAGTAAGAACAGTCCCGGTCAGGTGGTTTGTTTTATGAGCTCTATGATGGACTGGCCCCCTGTCCAGTAATAAAAGTTCCAGTTTTTCTACCAGAGGTTCCTTTTCATAATCAAATATTATTGTTCCAGTATCAAGGCTTTCCAGGACCAATCCCAGTTGGATCCCAATTGAAAGGTACAAATTTCAGGACCATCTATCAGTTCCAATAGCAAATATACTAGTTTCAGTACAAACGGTTCCAGTTCCAATGTTCCTTGTTCCAATTCTAGTACCAATGTTAGTGTAATCAGAGCGCAGTTTTTTACTGTCTCTACTTTCACTGTTTCCATCATCTTGACGTTGGTGGGAGTGAATCTAGAGCTAGAACCACACAGTTCCACTGTTTCCTGTGCAGGTTTTGTAAGCTGTAAGCTGAATTAATGAAGAACAGCGCTGCCAGTAGACTAACGATAAGCGTACGCGCTATCAGGAAATCCTGATATAAAGTGTAAACACTAAACCTTAAACACTGATAACGCCTTTTTATTTCTTTTTCTTTTTTTGAGGTAGGAAAATGTGGTGCTTTGTTTACATAAAGATAAGTTAGGAGCAGCTTTAATGCCACTCAGAAACACGAGGTTTAAGTGCTAAACTTTGCCCATGTCTATGCCAGTGATTGTTATTATATAACGTTGGGTTTTGGGCTCGAATGAATCAACAAAAGCAAAATTTCTCACAGTGTGAAATTGGGGTGAAGGTAAATCTCAGCATTACTGTGAATTATTAAGTGCTGATGTGTTTTCTTGGGTGAAAATGGTGGTTGTAGTTTTTATCAAGTATTACAATATAGCTATGCATGTGTTATGACTTAGCACAGCTTCCTAAGGCCCTGTTAAGAGGAACAGCAAAGACCAGCACTTTTTTTTGCTGGCAAGATCATCAACCACCTTAGTTCCGAGTTCAGTATTGCTTCAAGTTGGTTTATGCTTGCTAGTGCTAGTCTGGTCTTGCAGGTAAAGGTGGTTGACATTAACATTTATGTCATGTAGCAGAAACCCTTATGCACTTTGCTCAAGGACCCAACAGTGGCAGCTTGGCTGAGGCAGGATTTGAACCCTCGACGTTCTGGTCCATAGTCCAGTACCTTAACCGCCAGACTACCACACGCCAGGACATCAATGTCCAGGAACCAGTGTCCAAAACACAACATAAGTTTGTCTCTGCTGGTTTTATTAGCAGGGAGTTTATTAATAAAACTATAATCATTAAGACTGAGGTCATGTATCAGCCATGATCAGTATCCCAGCTGCCTCATGTCTGAGTTTGGTGGAGGAAATCCGGGCCATCAGAAAGTCCCCAACTAATTCCCAATTCCCACACCGAGAGACAGTCGAAACACTGGAATTACTACAGTCTCTCGAATATGATCTAAATACAGAGCAGAGCAAGCCTGCTAGCTGTGTGCTAACTATATCAAATCAGTTAGTATGAAATATTCTGATGTTTGGCTTCTACGTTTGGTGAGATTTTTATGATGTAAATCACGCCACTGAACCTAAAATAACACTCTGTGTGACTAGCAGTTAGATCCCTGACTTTCTAGTCAAGTAGCTTTACAGTTTTAGATTATCTGGTAATATCTAAATCCAATCCCAAACTGAGCAAGCCTAGGGCGACAATGGCAAGGAAAAACTCCCTAAACGTTATGAGGAAGAAAAATTGGGAGGACCAAGAGGAAGTAGGCTATGCTAATTTTCGTAAGTGCAATAATATGTACGTAATATCCCTCCTAAGTATGTGGGGCTGTGGTAGCCTTGCGGTTAAGGTACTGGATTATGGACCAGAAGGTCCAGGGTTCAAAACCCACCTCCGCCAGGCTGCCACCGTTGGGTCTTAACTCACAACTGCTTGGGTTGGAAGACTATCAGTGACAAGGATATTAAATGTAAATATCCTTGTTTTGAACATGCTGCTATGGTGGCATAATTATCACCAGCATGGGGCGCTGTTATGGTGTTATACTTTCCAAACAGCAAGCTAAGCTAGCACTATACTAGCACTACCCTGCTCAAAACAACAGCTGGTTTCTCATAGGGGAAAAAGTCCCCAAAACTGGGCTTTTGATTTGTATCACACTTGACTCCAGGACACCCTGTAAATGTCATCCAGATACGACTATAGAGAAGCAGAAGTCTCTAAAAACAGCCACAAGCACTGCCCAGATCATGTACCCTACGCTGGGAACTAAACATTCAAATAGCTTTTATTTTAGATCTTTTTATTTGATGTTTTGAAGTTTTTACATATAAATGTTTTAAAAAATTTCCGCTTTTTCTGTGCTACACTGGTCCTAAATGTTTTAACCTAACATTAGGGAAGTTGCCTCACAGCTCCAGAGATCCCCGTTTCGATCCTGACTCCTGCTGTGTAGAGTTTGCATGTTCTCCCCGTGTCTGTGTGGGTTTACTGCCGGTTCTCCGCTTTCCTCCCACATTCCAAAGACATACTGTGGTAGCCAAGTGGGTAAGGTACTGGATTGTAGACCAGAAGGTCCAGGGTTCAAATCCCACCTCTGCCAAGCTGTCACTGTTGGGTCCTTGAGCAAGGCCCTTAACCCAGAGATTCTGATGCTGTAGCCTATTTGCTTCAAGGTTTTACGTGTTATAACGATTGGTTGTTTGAGCTACTGTTGCCTTTCTGTCAGCTTCAACCAGTCTGCATTCTCCTGTGGCATCAGCAAGGCTTTTTCACCCAGAGAACTGCCCTTATCGGATATTTTCTCTTTTTCAAACCATTCTCTGTAAACCCTAGAGATGGCGCTGTGTGTGAAAATCCCAGTAGGTCAGCAGTTACTGAAATACTCAGGCATCAAAGTCACTTAAATCGCCTTTCTTTCCCATTCTGATGCTCGGTTTCGACTTCAGCAGCTCGTCTTGACCGTGTCTACCTGCCTAAACGCATTGAGCCTCTGCCGTGTGATTGGCTGATTAGGTATTTGCGTTACCAAGCACCTGAACAATGTACACTGTTTGTGTTTGCCATGTTCTTTGTTGCGTTCAGCCTCCTCATGTAGGATCTTGTCTAGTTTGCATGTCTTGCCTTGGCTGTTCTCCATACCTAATCAACCCTGCACTGTAAATACTGTACAGCCTATTCACTTGCACCTACATGCACCGAATACAAGATAAAAGTATGTTAGCAGCTACAGTGTTATACAAAGGTTTGGCCAATTTCCAGTTCTCGAAATGAAGCTTTAAGGTAACGGTACATACCCTCCCAGAGCTCTGGGCTTTCCTGTAGAAGACTTTATACTGCAGATCATTTTCGAAGATATCCCGGATGGTCATCCTCTGGTTCTGAGCGTTTAAGAGAGCCGTGGCGACGTCCTTTACCTTCAGGGTCATGCTCCGCTTGTCCTTGTTGACCTCGATTTCGAATTCAGGGCCGCTGATGACGGCTGGAAAAAACACCACAGGCGACGCTTTAACAACCTGGTACTGCCAAACGTGATGATGTACGATAGAGCTCTGAGATGAACCTACTGTCATTGTAGGGACAGAACGAGCTTGATACTGTATTGGGGAACTCGATGAGGTCAGAGGTAGCGCCTCGCACCGGTTCGGACAGAACGTCTGCGGTGTAGACGGCCTTCAGTCCTCTGAGGTCAGACGTAAGATCGCATTCCGTTTCACTCGACTGAATGCAGTGCGGGTTCCTCACTCGGTCTTCCCCCTTTCTGGAAGCAAGATATGGATGAGCAGCACGTTCTGCATACACACCATCACACAAAAGGACAGGAACGCATGCTCAAACATGACCAGGGTGTGGAGTTGTCTGTTGTCTGTACCCAGAGCACCAAGACTGATCTTAGCACGGTACAGAATGAAGCCAGATCTTTGACCTCAGCCTGCATTGTGGCGCAGAAACACTATGCATTTTATATTTAGTTGTGAAGTGATACCCAGTGAGCTGCTTACTGTAACATAGTCTGGCTTCAGGCTAATATTAGTCCAAAAGTCTTAGACCTGCACAAATACGTACAGGTTGTGGACAGAATACTGGAAACAGTACGTCACCGAGGAGCTTGACTTTGAAGCGACTAAGCAGGGATGGGGCACGGTAAATATATTATATCATGATAATGAAATACATTTTGACGATGCACGATATTTATCACGATGCATGCGATCGCAGACAAAATGCATCAGTAGCAACAGATTCTTAAAACCTACTATTCAAATACTGGCCCGTACTTAGTAATGTGATTTTTGTTCAAAATGTGCCCTATTAAACAGGATTAATTACACTCTTATAATGAAATATTTCTTTTAAGCACCTCGATGCTCGGAAAAGCACTTTGTGTATCACGATACGATAAACTATGGTCATATTGCCCACCCCTACGACTAAGTCACAATTCCATTGATAATCAGATTTGTTTTACTTTAATTCATAGCAAAAAGCCAAAGCATAGCATTCTGCGCTTATCCTGCTTCCAGTAAGAACAGTCCCGGTCAGGTGGTGGATTTACAGAACCCTGTGATGAACTGGCAACCATTCCACCAAATGAGCCTACAATAGCTTTAGTTATTCCCAGATGAGGTTCAAAGGTTATCGAGCCTCTTCTGTAGCTGCCCCAAGACTGGAACCATTTTTTCGCTTTTTCAGCCTGCGTTTATTCCAGCAGTAGTGCTTCCATTTTGTTTTATAGATCGTTTTTTTTATTTTTTTTATATTCATGCTTTATTTTATTTTAACTACTATTGTGTAGCACTTTGGCCGATACTTTTAAATGTGCTACAAAAGCACAGGTGACTGACCCTGTCCGGGATGTACCTCTGAATGCACCCAGTCAATTCCAGGTTAGGCTGCAGACCTTCACCCGTGACCCTGACTAAGATTAGTCGGGGCAAAGCGGGATTCAACAAATAGTTCCAGTCCTAGTATCAACATTTCCTTTTTTTAGTATTGATGGTTAATGGTCAGTTCCAGTAACAATTAAATTTCCAAAGTCATTACAGGTTCCAGCTCCAGCACCTAAAGCACCAGATCCATTTCCAAATGTACCAGTTCTAGTTTTGAAGGTTTCAGTTTGGTACTAAAGTTTACAGTCCATTAGGGGTGTGCTAAAAATTGATACGGCAATATATCGCAATATTTATGTTCGTGATACACTGCATCGGTTTCTCAGATCAAAATCTCGATTCGTTTGAAGGACGGCGCAGATCGTACACCATAACTTGTATTTCAGCTGTCTTTATATTTTCAGTGAACTATGTGGAATATCACAATATATATCGCAATATGCATGTATCGTGATATAGTATTGTGACCCATGTATCGTGATGCGTATCATATCGTGACGTCCTGTCCAATACCCTTAACCATCCATAACCAAAAACTTCAGTTCTAGCACCAAAAGTAACAGTTATAGCACCAATAGTACGATTAACATAACCAAGGCTATCACGTCCACAAAACAATTCCCAGCTCTGATAGCAACGTTTCATTTCTTCTTCATTACTTTTCTGAAACCAAATGTACCAATTCCAGTTCCAAAGGTTATGGTTCTGGTACAAAAGCTATTCTTTTCCATTCCAAAGTTACCACTTCAAGTACTAATTCCTCCAGTTCAAAACCCAAAGAGACCTGTCTGGTAGCATCAGTTCCATTACCAAAGCTACTAGGTCTAGTTTCAAAAAGTGTGGTGTGTTTATGGAACCCGGTGATGGACTGGTACCCTTTCCACTACTAAAAGTTCCGATCAGATGTTTTAGTTTTGTGCTTTAGTGAAGGTTTTCAGTTCCAGCCCCAACGCTCATTAATGCAGCTCTGGTGGCTCTTTGGTAAGGGTTCATATCCTGAGTGGAACTGTGAAGGTAACCCTGCGATGAACTGAACTGTCCAGGGTACCTCTGTGTGAGAGATAACACAGTTCTGATAATCAGCGCTTCATTATCAGCATCAGCAAATAGGGACAGTCCCCGTGTCAGGGAGAAACGCTGATTACACAGGACAGTCCCGCTTCAAAATAAGCCCAGAGTTACTATGAGCTTCTCTTTGATCCACACACAACACAATCTCTACATGAGCTCCACAAAGCTGGACCTGATGGCAGTGACGCTATTCAGAATCACTCTGCGCCAAAGAACAATGTGGGACTTGGTCTGATCAGTTCCACTGTATGTTCTACATCGGGATAGGCTTACGTTCATGCCTTGTTTGAGTCGTAAATACAAGAGAAGATGATGTGCTGCCGCATAAAAGGCAGTTTCTCATTCCATAAATGCGTTTGTGTGTGAGAGAGAGGGAGACAGAGTGAATCTTTACAGCCAGTTAAGATTTCACCCATCTTAAATAGTAAGAAAGTAGAACACCAAAATGGAGTGGTCAATGTTGATGTTCAATAAATCAGCCTATGGGAAACCCTGCAGCATTTTGGCTGTTTAGTCAATACCGGTACACTACAGTATCCCATACAGTATTGTGAAGTACATTTATGTCATTTTGCAGACACCCTTATCCAGAGCTTACAACTGATTGTGGGCCTTGCAGTGGTGGGATTTGAACCATGGATCTTCTGGTCCAGAGGTCAGTACCTTACGCGCAAGGCTACCACAGTCCTGATTATAGATATTATATAAAATATATAGATGAGAGAAGGATGTCCATAACGGTGGCAGGATCTTGTTAAATCATTGTTTTTACATCATTTCTTGTTCATGTTTTATCACTGCTGTTCCTGGTCAGGACTGTTGGGGTTCCAGTCCTATCCCTTGAGAACACAAAGCAGGCATAAGCGTGCCCTGCACACGATGCCAGTCTACTACAGGGATCACTGTTGGAGCCACAACTCGCTTCCCCTCCCTTAGACGCTGCCAAAATCTGCCTGTAAGTGTTACCTGAATTAGGGTCTTCGTCTTAACCTCCTGAGACCTCCTGAAACAAAAATACCTTCTGCTCAGTTTTTATACATTAAAGAGATCTGAGAAGGCTAATGAGGTCTCAAGAGTGCCTCACTGAGCAGTGGTAGTCAATACCATCGAGTCATCTCTTTGCACGATCGAACAGCATCCATACATGAGGCAGTTTTAGGAGCACATCACTCTAGTGTGTAAACATCTTTTCTGATGATGATCCCACACTCCCACATAACCTAAAAATGACTTCGGTAACACCAGGATGAAGTCAAGCTCCTTCCATGGCCTCACCAATCACCAGCTTTAGCACCATTTAGTCACTGAGCCTTTTTATCCTTCCAAACAGTTTGAAGCATGCTTCAGCGTCTCATCACGGACCCATCAGAACTTATTTGACAGCTTCCCATAAAGGATTAAAGCCACAAGTAAAAGTTGGGGCATTAATCCTTATTAATGTCCCTAATAATAATATATTAAGACAGATGTCTGGTTATTTTGTCCGTCCCCCGGTGTGTGTCTGTTAAAACTCTCTTGGCATGAATAAGACAAGCGCTACTTACTTTGAGAACTCCACGGTGTACGAGTAGTTAGTCGGTTTAGGCCCCCATGTTAACAAGGTCTTGAAATTCTTAGACTCCCAAGTGACGTTTTGAGCAACTGGAAAAGATTCTGCACACAAAACCAGAAAAACAGCTAGTCTTAGTTAATGGTTGTAGGTAAGAGGAGTGTGATATCTGTGATATGTAAACAAAGATAGCTTAAAATGTGGATTAGCTATAACAATGACTAGTAAAACTGCAGCTTCTGGCACGCTGTTCAACTTGTATCGTTGTGTATGTAGGCTGAAATGACTCCTAGCAGAAGCGTACGCTCACAAGTCAAAAAATATAAAAAATATTAATAAAACGTGTCCACATTCTATACACACTAAATGCGTTATTTTGGAACAACCTATTAGAAGTGGGATGTATTTAAATTGTGACTAAGCCGCTTAAAACATATCTTATATGCAATAAGTGCAACTTTGAATTTCTTTTTAGCCAAAAGCCGTTTTATTATGGCTTTTATAAATGTTATGTGTGTTATAAATTAAATGACAATTGTAATTAGAGCATTTACAGACATTTAGCAGACGCTCTTATCCAGAGCAACTTACTACTGATACAATCTTATAGTCCAAGCACTTGTGGGTTAAGGGACTTGCTCAAGACCCAACAGTGGCAACTTGTTAGAGGTGGGATTTAAAAGAATCTAGAACAAGCATCTAGAACAAGAATTTAAATTGAATTGTATATAGTTACAGCAGAAACGTTCATAGATGTTAAATAAAAGTAGGAGTAATAATCCAATAAAAGGTATCTACTATAAGAACTGAGTTTTATTAGTACATTCTAATATGGCTTTTATATAGTATATGTATACAGTCAAATTAATGTTGTAATAAGATTACTAGATAACTGAATGCAGCAGTTATACAGTAAGAATGAAAACTAGTTGCAGTTTTAGTAGTACAGTAAGTTATGACTTGGATAGTAGTATAGGTATTATAACTAAAATAACAGTTGTAATTAAGTAAAAACTGGATACACTGTAAAGTGTGCATATACAGTTTAAATAAGGATTAAAAATATGGCTAATGTAGTAGACTATTAAAAATAAAAGTCGCAATAAGATTACTAGATAGGTGAATACAGTGGTTATAAAGTAAGAACTATTTGTAGTTTCAGTAATACAGGTAAAGTAGTATGTGTATTATGAATTTTAAATAGTTATAGTTAGAATATTAGATAATTGAAAACAATGGTTATAAAGTAAGAATTAAAACTAGTTGCAGTTTGATAGTTATGGCTTGTATAGTAGTATCGGTATTATAATGGGGACTGTGGTGGCTTAATGGTTAGGGTACTGGACTATGAACCAGAGGGATCCAGGGTTCAAATCCCACCTCTGCCAAGTTGCCACTGCTGGATCCTTGACCCTTAACCCACAACTGCTTGGATTGTAAGGCTGTATCAATGCTAAGTCGCTCTGGATAGGGGCGTAAATAACTAAAATAAAAGCTGTAAAACTGTCAAAACTGGACACAGTGTGTAAAGTGTGCATATAAAGTTAGAATAGGAATGGAAAAGGGCTGACAATAAGGTATGTAGTGCAGTAGTAGGCTATAGGTATTAAAAATAGTTGCAATAAGATTATTAGATAATTGAATACGATGGTTATAATGTAAGAATTAAATCTAGCTGCAGTGTTACTAGTTCAGTAAGTTACAACTGTTTAGTAGTATCGGTCTTATAACTAAAATAAAAGTTGTAATTGGGTCAAAACTGAATACAGTGTGTACAGTGTGCATGTACAGTTAGAATAGGAAGTATTCAACAGTTGAATACAATGGTTATAAAAGTAAAATAAAAGTTTATAAAAGTTGTAAAGTGCGCATATACAGTTTGAGTAAGAATTCAACTAGCTCCAGTTTGATAAGTTATTAGGCTATAGGTATTAAAAATAAATAAAAGTTGTAATAAGATTACTAGATAGTTGAACACAGTGGTTATAAAGTTAGAATTTAAACTGGCTGCAGTTGTACTAGTGTATGGTAGTACGTGTATTATAAATGGAATGTCAGCATAATTAGATACAGTGTGCGTAAAGAGCGCATGGTCATTTAGAATAAGAAACTGTTAGTACTGCTAATGTTATAAGTTACCGCGCGGATGGACAGTACCGGGTCCGAGCGATTATATAATAACAAACGAGGTGTGTGTTGGTCTGACCTGAGACGCCGCGGCTGATGAAGAACACTAAGAAGAATGACAACACAATGTTCTGTTTCCTCTGATCACTCGACATGTTTGGATTGGATTCAATTCCGCCGCTCGCGTGGATGAACCGAAGCCTTTCTGAGCAGGTGAATGCTCGTCTCGTGGGATTTATACCGTGCTGCTGAGCTGGAGGGCCAGTGAAAGTGTGGTCCCGTACTTCACACCGCTTTATCAGCAACGACTGCGGTTTTAAAGCTGCTGATCTCAGTTCAGTCCCTCCGCACCGCGCGCGCTCACGCTAAATCCCGGACTGAGCCTCCCGAGCCTACAAAAGGAATGGAGCACGTAGTTATTAACCATATTAGGACATCCGGCCTGCCTACAAGTGGGAATAAACATTACCTTCAGTTTAGACAGTCCTGTACTAAATAACAGTCCATTTTTAATTCGGTTTCATTTTACTTTCCAAAAGCGTATGTCGCCTATACATTATTAGTTTCAGTAATGTTATTTCCTTTTTGAAAGTACAGGAAAAAGCAGTTTAAAATAAAAAAGCATTAAAGGAGCGGAATTGTTATCTAAATGATCCTTGCTCTGGAAAATATTTGAAAATATTTTATTTCTGTTATTATTTCTACTACCTTGTTCCAGCATCGGATGGCGCAGTAGCACAGCGGTCAGCGTGGTCGCATCCCACCATCCCCAGTTCGATCTCGACCTTGGACATGGGTTTACTCCGGGTACTCCGGTTTCCTCCCACATTCCAAAGACATGCAGTGTCTCTAAAGTGCCCCTAGTGTGCAAGTGAGTGCATGAGAGTGTGACTGTACGTGCCCTACAATGGATTGGCACCCTGTCTAGGGTTGTCCTGTCCTACCTTACGCCCTGTGCCCTAGGTTCTCCCCTGACCCTGTCCAGGAGTACTCAGATATGAAAATGAATGACTGTTATGAAGAGAGTTTGTTCACACTTTAACCCCATTTCTCCTGGGTAACGTGGCAGGGTTTTTGGCGCCTATCCCTGAAGACCACAGGGAGATCACAGCACCAACTGTTGTAGTGCCAAGGGATGGTCTCCTGACCAACAGTTGGGACAGTACGGAAAATGCATATAAAAAGCACACAGTGTATCTTACATTTACTTTGATTTTTTTCATTGCAGACAGTATGAACCTGAGATATTTCATGATTATTTATGGGCATTTTATTTGTTAATAAACATCCGTTGCTGCATTTCAGACCTGCAACATATTCCAAAAGAAAGTAAGAAAGAAAGAAAATAACAAAATAATGTGATTTAAAGCAGGTGATGTCAACATGGACTGTGGCCTAGTGGTTAAGGTACTGGACTATGGACCAGAAGGTCCAGGGTTCAAATGCCACCTCTGCCAAGCTACCACTGTTGGGTCCTTGACCAAGGCCCTTAACCCACAATTGCTTGGATTGTACCAATTGTAAGTCGCTCTGGATAAGGGCGTCTGCTAAATGCTGTAAATGTAAAATGTAAACGTGATTGTAATCATGATACAAAACCAGTATCTACAAAAGGCTGAGCCAAGATGGGCAGAGGATCTCCAGTTTATCAACAAACGCATGAGAAAATGATTGAAATGTTTAAAAACAATGTTCCTCAAAGAAACACTGGAAGGGATTTACATATTCCTCCCTCTACAGTGCATAATATCATTAAATGATTCAAGGAATCTGGAGGAATTTCAGTGTGTACAGGGTAAGGACACAAGCTTAAGCTGAACCCCGGTGATCTCCGATCCCTCAGACAACACTGCATCAAAAACCGTCATTCATCAATAGCTGATAGAACCACATGGGCAAGGGATTACTTTATCAAATCTTTATCAAGCTCTACAATAAAGAGTTACATTCACAAATGCCACTTAAAACGTTATCGTGCCAAAAAAGAAGCCTCATGTTTACCATGGTCAGAAGCGGCGTCAACTTCTCTGGGCTCGGAGGCATCTTGGATGGACCATCACACAGTGGAAACGTGTATTCCAGATCTTTTTGGGAAAAATGGTATCTACTACTAACGTATCTTATGGTATTTATGTGCATACTAAGAATCTACCATGGTTTTACTACAGTATTTTGGTAAAACCATGGTAGAAATACCATAGTAACCATTCATATTGTTCTTTCTGCCCAAAACAGGGTAAAACCATGGTACATTTTCAAAAGGAACTGTACTTCTAGTTTAGGGATCTTGTGATGGTCAGCCATTATGTGTCCACAATCATGTTACCATACAGTACGCTATAGTGTGTGTCCAGAGTTCAGCTCTTTCCAGAGTTAAACCCTTTGTGAGTGTGGCTGAATCACTGGCACTACGTAATGCGTCCATGCCAGTAAATGCCTTTGCCTATTCAGGAGCTAATGCTAATCAGAGACTGGAAGCTTCACACTCGCATGTTGCTGTGCATACTAAACTGTTCACTCTTTAGCTCCCCTGAAATGTGTGCAGCTTGAGTCATATAAGCTTCTGGTATCTGTGAGCATTGTGCTTTCTGCTTACAGGATTGGAATCGAGCAGTACTTTGTTTACAGTTACAGTATAAACTGGTAGCTTATATTTATGACCCGGTGGATGCGTTTAGCTTGGGGTTCCCACTGTATCTGACAAGAAGAGCTGAAGCACATCAGGATTCAAAGCATCAATTATTTAGCTCTGCTAGACGATATTTATTAGCTTTGTAGGTAATGCTAGCTAACACAAAACCAGATTAGACAGATTAAAAGCGAGTCTATTGTTTCCATGTTTTCTTTGCTATTTTTTCTTTATTTTTTGCTGTATTTAATGTATCTGTTAATATTTGCTCAGTTCTTGTTTTCTGAACTATGACTACAAACTTATTTGACTAGATACATTACTATAATTCTTACATTTATCATCTAAGCCACCGAAGAAGGTCATTAGCATCTATGATTATAGGTCCACAGTTTAATCAATGGTAGATTATTAATGGCTGTCAGTGCTCCCCCTTGAGAACAGCATCATCCATAAACTTGTCCAGTTTTCACAATGCATCGTTACAGGTACAGCTGTAGATTCTACTACCAGATATACTGTCAACTCTAAAGCTGCACTCTGTTCTCACTGCACTTTAACATTAATGAGGTCATTTTAATCATATATCCGTATATATTACCTTTATTTTGATATCCTCTATGTTTTACCATATGCTTACTGCACTTAACCTTTTTTAAGCTAATTATATAACTCCAGTATGCTTTACCTTAATTCCTAGTTAAGGTCTTGGAACTTGAAACTTGCTTTTGACTATGCTTATGTCCAATTTGTTCCTCATGTTCATTTCATTTAAACAATTCTATTTAAATGTAGAGCACTTTGATTTGCCACTGTGTATGAAAGACGCTACACATAAACCTATGTTTATTTATTATAAGTACACATAAAATTAAACTTGCCCTGCCCGATCTGGGGTGTGTTTTCCAAAAGCATAGTTGCTAACTACTTTAGTACTACTAGTACTTTAGTTAGCAGGTACACTTTGTTAGAACTACTAACTAGTTTGTTGTCTGCTCTCTCCTGCTAGGCTCCTTGTCTGTTAGCTGTTTCTAGATTTAATTTCTTGTTATTTCTGATAAATAATAAATTATGGCCCTTGGATTGCTTTTGTAGCCAGTGTGTGTATATGGGTGATGGGAAAAAGTAAACATGCCCCAAGAATCAGGAAATCAGTTTGGAAAAAAATAAACTTGGCTGGTGGTATGATGACTCATAAATGTTCTTGTAAGTTTGAGCCAAGCAAGGTATTATTGGGTTAAAAATCATGCTGCATCACCACCGTACTCAAATCAGAACCCAAACTGTTTTTTATTATTATTTCAGCTATTTTTAATATCAAAGTAATAAAATTAGATTTTTTTTGCTTTGTCAGTCGTCTCGTAATTAAAATCGCCTGCTGTTATGCCTTTATTTACAACGCTGGGTACATACAGTGGGGCAAAAAAGTATTTAGTCAGCCACTGATTGTGCAAGTTCTCCTACTTAGAAAGATGAGAGAGGTCTGTAATTTTCATCATAGCTACACTTCAACTATGAGAGACAAAATGAGAAAAAAATCACATTGTAGGATTTTTAAAGAATTTAATTGTAAATCATGGTGGAAAATAAGTATTTGGTCAATAACAAAAGTTCAACTTAAAATACTTTGTAACCTTTGTTGGCAATGACAGAGGTCAAACGTTTCCTATAAGTCTTCACCAGGTTGGCACACACTGTAGCTGGTATTTTGGCCCATTCCTCCATACAGATCTCCTCTAGAGCAGTGATGTTTTGGGGCAACACGGACTTTCAACTCCTCCTCCACAATTTTTCCTATGGGCTGAGGTCTGGAGACCGGCTAGGCCACTCCAGGACCTTGAAATGCTTTTTTAACGGAGCCACTCCTTCATTGCCCGAGCGGTGTGTTTGGGATCATTTTCCCATGCTGGAAATCCCATCCACGTTCCATCTTCAATGCTTTCACACTTTCACTGAGGGAAGGAGGCTTTGGCTTAAAATCTCATCGATACTGGCCCCGTTCATTCCTTCCCTTACACGGAATCAGTGGTCCTGTCCCCTCTGCAGAAAACAGCCCCAAAGCAATGATGTTTCCTACCTTCTACCCCATTCTTCACAGAGGTATGGTGTTTCTTGGGATGCAACTCAGCATTCTTCCATTTCCTCCAAAATGATGAGTTTAGTTTTTAACCAAAAACTTCTACCAAAATTTTTGTTTCCCCATCATCTGACCACATGATAATTCCTCCATCTCTTCTGGATCCATCCATATGCTCTCTTGCAAACTCTTCATCGACGGCCCTGGACTTGTACTGGCTTAAGCAGGGGGGCACGCCTGGCACTGCCAGTATTGAGTCCCTCTCGGCGTAGTTTGTTACTGATGGTAGCCTTTGTTCTTTGGTCCCAGCTCTCTGCAGGTCATTCATCAGGGTCCCTTCGTGTAGTTCTGATGAGATTTTTGGCTCACCCGTTCTCCATGATCTTTTGACCCCCATGGTAGAGACTTCGTGGAGCCCCAGACGAGGGAGATTATTAATGCTTGTACGTCTTCCATTTTCTTACAGTTGCTCCCACAGCTGATTTATTTCACACCAACCTGCTTGCCTGTTGTAGATTCCCACTCTCCTCCCAGCCTGGTGCAGGTCTAACAATTTTCTTCCTGGTGTCCTTCGACAGCTCTTTGGTCTTGCCATGGTTTGAGTTTTGGAGTCTGACTGTGTGAGGCTGAGGACAGTTCTTTTATACATATACGAGGTCAAAACAGTTGCCATTAAATACCGGTATGAGTGGAGGACAGAAGAGCTTCTTAAAGAGGAATTTACAGTTCTGTGAGAGCCAAAAATCTTGCTTGTTTTTGTGTGACCAATACTTTTTTTTCCAACCATGATTTACGATTTAAATTCTTAAAAAATCCTACAATGTATTTTCCTGGATTTTTTTCCCTCATTTTGTCTCTCATAGTTGAAGTGTAGCTATGATGAAAATTACAGACCTCTCTCATCTTTCTAAGTAGGAGAACTTGCACAATCAGTGGCTGACTAAATACTTTTTTACCCCACTGTACATGGTGTTGACACACAAACTTGTGTCATGACCTGTTCAATCTGGACTGTTCGTGAATGAAAAGGGGCATTCCTTAACTCATGACGAAGCAGAACTGCCCGGCTCAGTCAGCACTGTTCTCACCCTCTTCATACTGAAGTGCAGCATGACAGAGCTGTGCTGTAGCTTTACTCAGTCTGAATAGGAGTTCAGACCTGCATTAAGTCATAGATTTCCAATTAGCTGTCATTCTCTCTAAATATAGGCCATGGTGACTCAGCCATGATGTATTATCTATTCACCCTCCCCTCAAATGGACCTCAAGGGTAGCTTAGTGCTGAAAGTATTTTAGCAGACCGGCAGGATGTTAGAATAATCAGAAGAGAGCTTTATTTAGAAATTGCTTCCACTGTCACACACAGTACATGTTAAATAAAGCAGGCCGATGTATTATAAGGTAATATCAATATTCTCCAAGCATTAACAGTAGTATTTATGTATTAATCTCTTTAGTTTTCCATTTTATCCCTGCTTTTTTTGGCTACAGTTTTGAGGACTTATAATAGAACCACATGGACAAGGGATTACTTTATCAAACCTTTATCAAGCTCTACAATACAGAGTTACATTCACAAATGCCACTTAAAACATTATTGTGCAAAAATAAGCCTCACGTTAACCATGTCCAGAAGTGCCGTCGACTTCTCTGGGCTCGGAGGCATCTGGGATGAACCATCACACAGTGGAAATGGGGATTGTGATCAGACCAGTCAGTATTCCAGATGTTTTTAGGAGGAAATGGACACCATGTGCTCCAGACCAAAGACAAAAAGGACCATCCAGACTGTTATGAGGAACAAGTCCAAAAGCCAGGCTCTGTCATGGTATGGGGTCGGGTCAGGGCCCTTGGTAAAGCTCATTTACACTTCTGTGATGCAGCATTAATGCAGAAAAGTCTACTGAGATTTTAGAGCAACCTAAGTTGCCTTAAAGACGACATCTTTATCAGGGAGGTCCATGTGTTTTTCAACAACACAATGCAAAACAAGCCAAATCAGAAAAAGTTAGGACTGAAATATGTAAATCCCTTCCAGAAACATTGTTTTAAAACATTTCAATAATTTTCTCACACATTTGTTGATAAACTGGAGATCTTCTGCCCATCTTTACTCCTTAAAGACTCAGCCTTTTGTAGATACTGCTTTTGTACCAAATCATGATTATAATCACCTCTTGGCATCACCTGTTTCTAAATCACACCATTATTTAGTTTTTTACCTCATTACTAGACCTAACTTGCCCCCGTCCCAACTTTTTTGGAATGTGTTGCAGGCCTGAAAGGCAGGAATGGATGGTTAAAGAGCAAGGCAGCAACAAAGAGAAAGTTTGGGAAAGGAATGTGTGAGCTTATGATTAAAATCAAGGTGCTGGCAGTGCAGCATATCAGCAGTCCTAAGACGTAAGTGTTTGCTTTACAGTTTGTTGATAAGAAGCTGTTTCAGTGTCAGGAGGTTTGTTTTTTTACTGACGAAAAGGAAAGATTTGGGAAGAGGTGCTAGCCGGTGAGTAGGAGGGGATGATACTCATCACCCTAGCATCCTACCATGGGCATAGCCCTATCATGCCTGTGTGGCACCTGACCTGGCCAGAAGGCACCACCAGGACTCACACCTAGGTCAGTGTGGTAGTGGTGGTGTATTAGACTGCTGTGGCACCTGGGTACCCCCCACATGTTTGCACATACTAACTATGGCAGATTTAGCAACCAGGCAGGAATGGTTGCGTTACTTCATATTGAAGGTTTTTAAGAGGTTCCCTAACATTTCTATTTGCATGTGCAGTTTATCTAGTGCATTGTGTAGGCTTATTATTCTTTCATCAACAGATGCTTCAATTGTTAAGTTAATGAATGGCCAGTCCTGCATCTCCAGGCTTTACAAAGGAATGGCATGCAGAGATAGCAGCGGAAAGAAATAAAGGCCCCTTTGTTCGCTCCTTCCTCCGAATCCTTTTCCCAGGCCAAACTATAGCCACTGCCCATCGGCCTCAACGGGCGCTGTCTGATTGAAACTCCCCAAACCTTTCAGAAGATGTCATGTGACTTAAATCGAGAGGGTGTGAATCGTGCAAACATCCTGTTTTTGGTCTTCTGTCAGAGTATCCTGGCTCTCCTTATCAACTCAGAATCTGTGGAAGTACTGATGTCTGTAGCGTTGGAATGTGTCATCTCTTTGATACAGTGCCACCACTGGTACATGTACAAACCTGTTGCCTCAGGTTCTGTTATGACCTTGAACGGCTGTACATTTTTCATTTCAATATGCAGTTTAAGCTCTGGCCAGAGTCCAGCGGAAGCAGTGAAGTTCTTTATTATGATGTCACAGCATCTCATAGACCGCACAGGGAACCAGACAGCGCTGGCCTTATCACTGAGCCTGATAAGAAGAGCACATTCCTTCCATTCAGGTGAAGTTGCAGCGGCTTGTGTTGTTACCTAAGTCACTGATATAGAGGTGACAGAAACCCTGTATCAGTGAGCTTTTTGACTCACTGGTGCAAGTTGTCATAATATTCAGACAGGCAAAGAGATGTATAATAAAAAAATAGAAATAAAAATGGCTGTTGTGGCCAAAAGTATAAGCTCAAACGTCACATCAAAAAAAAGACAGCCATATAGAGTTGGTCCCACTTTGCCTATGAAACAGCCCCTATGGAAGGCTTACTCCAGACTATGTACTGAATTTTGTTCAGCCCCAAGAGCACTAAGGCTTGGGTCTGGTCACACGTCCAGCTGATCCTAAAGGTGTTGGATGGTGTTCAAGTTACAACGTAACTTATAAAACAGTTCCATTATGTTGCATGGACCCAAGATTTCATGTTTGGTCAACGTCACTTCACTTTCTCATAAACATCTATTCTTTCATTTCAGTTGGGACGGGAGCAGTTTAGGGCTATTAATGAGGTAAAAAATTAAATAATGACGTGATTTCAAGTAGGTGACGTCAACATGTGGTTGTAATCGAGATTTGGTACAAAAGCAGCATCCAGGAGAGTCTTTGAGGAGCAAAGATGGGCAGAGAATCTCCAGTTTGTCAACAAATGTGTAAGAAAATTAATGAAATGTTTAAAAATAATGTTCCTCAAAGAAAGATTGGTAGGGATTTCCATAATTCTCCCTCTACAGTGCATAATATCATTAAGCGATTAAAGGAATCTGTAGGAATTTTGGTTGGTAAAGTGGTAAGGGGTAAGCCTAAACTGAAGAGGGGTGATCTCCAATCCCTCAGAAAGCACTGCATCAAAAACCGTGATGAACCGTACCAATAGCTGATAGAACCACATGGGCAAGGGATTACTTTATCAAACCTGTATCAAGCTCTACAATACAGAGTTACATTCACAAATGCCACTTAAAACGTTACTGTGCAATAAAGAAGCCTCATGATAACCATTTCCAGAGACACACAGGCTCTGGCGAGGGTCTGTTCGCTGTGTGTCAGAGGCTTTTGTGCTGTCACAGGAAGGAACAAATGAACAAATACACAATTTTGCAGTAAGATATTTGGTTTGGCTAAAATATCGAAACCAACCAAGATTGTTTAATAGTGTGGACACTTTGGTAGACATTTCGTCAGCAGATCCTTGAGTCCTTGAGCAAGACCCTTAACCCACAATTTGCTTGGATTGTAAGACTGTATCAATTGGAAGTCTATTGGAAGTCTAAATGCTGTAAATGTAAATGGGTCATGCTCAAAAACACAATGGTGGCAGGTTGGTATTGATGAGACTTGGAACCCTGGACCTTCTGCAGCTTAACTACTGCACTTCCACACTCCATGCTTGTTCATCCATGGAGAACGAATGGCTGAATGCTTGACCTTATGCTCCTGTTAGCACCTGATGAGATAGGATGTCTCAATACTTCTGACAACATAGTACATAAGGAGAGCAAATATCGTTCCATTCCTTGAACCAAGCCTTTACAAATCTTCTCACAAACTCCAGAGAAAATAATCCAACCTCGTCTCAGTACAGCAAAGTGCGTGGATGCGAGAAGTGCCACATTCCTCATGACAGTTGTAAAAAAATCAAACTAAACAAGACTGTGGTGGTTAGAAGCCATCTGCACAGAGAGGAAAAGAGGGGATTTCTGGGTGCACTTATGAAGAATCAGTTCCCATGCCTGATTTATTTGTCTGGAAGCGGTTAATGTTTTCTGCCACAGTCATTTTCAGTAGCAGATCAAAGCCGCTCCACTCACATCATTATTACCGAAACGACTGAAATCTCACAGGGACAAAATGTCTGTACCCACATGTATCCATTCACACATGGTTCCACTTTGGAATTTGTACACCCAGGAGACTTCATCGCATCACACCGTTTGTAACAACATCTACAAGTTCATGTAGGGGAGTGGAGAACAGCTAGGGAGAAATTTATTCCCATGCCAGAGCAATCTGCTTCAAACAACCACAACTTGTCAGACAGTAGCAAAGACACGGCTGAATGAAGGCTCACAGGCTGAAACTGAGAAGCGTCTGGGGATTCAAAGGGTAAGAAAAATCCCTTGTCCACTTCCCATACCTGCTTAATCCAATTCAGGGTCACGGGTGCAGACACTAACCTACGCATAAGGCATACGCTCTTACATGCATACACAGTCAGTCACACTAGGACACTTTAGAGACGCCAGTTGACCTAACATGTGTCTGTGGCATGTGGGAGGAAACCCACAGAGACTCCATGCAGCCAGCAGCCGGACCGGGACTCGTACCCATTGTATTCACCCATTATTATTATTATTATTATTAGAAGTAGTAGTAGTAGTATTTTTACTATTATTTTTATTATTATTATTATTATTATTATTATTATTATTAGAAGTAGTAGTAGTAGTATTTTTACTATTATTTTTATTATTATTATTATTATTATTATTACTTATTAGAAGTAGTAGTAGTAGTATTTTTACTATTATTTTTATCTTATTATGATTATTATTATATTATTAGAAGTAGTAGTAGTAGTATTTTACTATTATTTTTTTTATATTCTTATTATTATTATTATTATTATTAGAAGTAGTAGTAGTAGTATTTTTACTATTATTATTATTATTATTATTATTATTAGAAGCAGCAGTAGTAGTAGTATTTTTACTGTTATTATTATTATTATTATTATTATTATTATTAGAAGTAGTAGTAGTATTTTTACTATTATTATTATTATTAGTAGTAGTAGTAGTAGTAGTAGTATTTTTACTATTATTTTTATTATTATTATTATTATTATTATTATAAGTAGTAGTAGTAGTAGTAGTATTTTTACTATTATTTTTATTATTATTATTATTAGAAGTAGTAGTAGTAGTATTTTTACTATTATTTTTATTATTATTATTATTATTATTATTAGAAGTAGTAGTAGTAGTATTTTTACTATTATTTTTATTATTATTATTATTATTATTATTATTATTAGAAGCAGCAGTAGTAGTATTTTTACTATTATTATTATTATTATTATTATTATTATTAGAAGCAGCAGTAGTAGTATTTTTACTATTATTATTATTATTATTATTATTATTATTATAAGTAGTAGTAGTAGTATTTTTACTGTTATTATTATTATTATTATTATTATTATTATTAGAAGTAGTAGTAGTATTTTTACTATTATTATTAGTAGTAGTAGTAGTAGCAGTAGTAGTATTTTGACTATTTTTATTATTATCATTATTATCATCATCATTATTATTATGGCATGGAGGAACAGCGGGTAGTGTTGGTACCAGACAGCTTCAGGGTTCCAGGTTTAAATCTTGCCACCAGTTACTGTCTGGGTGGGCTCCAGGGTATATAACTGTCTTGCCCCCTATGTGTCCAAGATAGACTCATAATAAATAATAATAATGTAACGGGGGAGGCAGATGGGAGGCAGGAGACGTATGCAGGTTACCAAAAGGGAGGATTTATTCAAAAGGGAAAACCAAGGGAGACACAGCGAACGAAAAAAGCGGGGACCGAAAATGGGTGTGGAACATAAACACGGCCGCAGCCGGAAAACGGGCATGGAACGAAAACAGGTGGTAAAACAAAAACAACACCGGGAGGGAAAACGGGTGGTAACTAAAGACAACGCGGAAGTGAGCTAAACAGAGAGATACCTGGACAGAACGCGGCACCACGGGCAAGGACGGACATGGTGGAGCAGGGAGGAGCACGGACGGAACGCGAAGGGACACGATAGCCAGGACGACCAGAAGGCGAGGCGCGCAGGGACGTGACTGACGTGGACCGGCAACAACATTAATAACCCGCGAGGTGAGTCTCTCGCGGTCTTGTCTATATAGGACGTCTCACAGCTGATCCCAATTACAGCGAACGTGGTGAGACGTCCTGATAGGCGCGCGCTGCCGTGGCGCGTGACAAATAACACAACCCCAAATCAGTGACAGTTGGGTCAGTATGGAAAAAGCAAACCCTGCAGTGTTTCTCACGTTTACTTTGACTTCTGTTCCATTGCAGACAGTATGACCCCAAGATATTTCAGGTTTTGTCTGGTCAGCTTCATTTCATTTGTTAATAAACATCCATTACTCAGACCTGCAACACGTTCCAAAAAAAAGTTGGAACGCTAGAGCATTTACCACTTTGTAATGTTGACATTCCTTCTCACCACACTTAAAAGACGTTTTGGCACAAAGGACACCCACTGATTTAGCGTTTCAGGTGTTATTTTGTTCCATTCTTTCTGCAAACAGGATTGCAGGCAGGTCAGTCCTGTACCCGTACCCTCTTCTTCCATAGCCACGCCTTTGTAATGTGTGCAGCATGTGGTTTTGCATTGTTGAAAAAAGCATGGACGTCCCTGTGAAAGATGTCGCTTTGAGAGCAGCTTATGTTGCTCTAAGATCTCAGTGGACTTTTCTGCATTAATGCTGCATCACAGAAGTGTAAATGAGCTTTGTTAAGGACACTGACCCCACCCCATATATGGCTTTTGGACTTGTTGCTGAAAACAGCCTGGATGGTCCTTTTCGTCTTGCATCTGGAGCACACGGCATCCATTTCTTCCAAAAAAAGATCTGGAACCCTGATTCATCTGACCACAATACACGTTTCCAAACCTAAACACCTCTTCAGTTTCGGTTGCCCTTCACACACTGAAATTCCTTCAGATTGCTTGAATTGTCTAATGATATTATGCACTGTAGAGGGAGAAATATGTAAATCCCTACTAATCTTTCTTTAAAGTTGAGCATGTTCTCCGCTTGTGTCCTACTGTGGGTTTTTAACCATTTTCAGAGCCACTCGTGCATTGGCTGCTCATGGAGGTTGGGTCCCTTTTTGAGTGGTTTTCCTCACTGCGTTTAGAGATTTCCTTGACACTGTCGCCCTAGACATGCTCGGTTGGGGCTGTGGACCTAGATAGCTCTAACATTGCTTTGAGACAATGCTCTACTGTAAGAAAAAAACTCTAAAAAGCTCTGACTTTGGCTGCTGTAAATGAACTGTACTTATGAGTGAGTATACGTGAGTGATGGCCTGCATTAGCCTGGCTCCAGTTCCAGGGTGTATTCCTGCCTTGCAGCCAAGGTTTCTGGGACATACTCCTGACCCAACGTTACTCTCACCGAGATAAAGAGCATACTCAAGATGAATGAATGAAAGATGGGTTGAAATAAATAAACACACACTCACCAGGATAAAAGGGGCTTCCTGAAGATCTATAAATGAATGATTGATGGTCATGTCATTTCATTCATGACTGATTATATCCTCAGAATCTATTCTACTCAAAGTACTACTTTGAGCATGCTGAAACAATCTCAGTAAAGAAGTCTGACGGACTATGACGAGCACAGACAGTCCACATTCATGTCACAGATTCCTGAGCAAGTAAGCTACACAGTAATTGTTGCTTGTTTACTTTCTGTACTTCCTTCCCTCCTCTGGAGTCCACCCTGAAGTGCACTTTTAAAGCACAGGAATGGGCCACTTCACCTCCTCTTTCTTACAAGCTCATAAAAACAGCTTTCTGGAGCTAGGGTCAGTTATTTAAGTACAGTTAGCAAATGCACAATGTAGTCTGTTGACTTAAAAGTATAAATATAACCGCAGTGACAAAGGAGCCGATGATCAGCAGTACACTGTTAGCATGACCCGCATTAACCTCTTAGATTCAGCAAAGTTTACCATTTCATACCTAAATCACAGGGCTTTGTAATCAGGAGGAACATAACGTAGAGTAAAGATAATATAACTATTAACATGACTATAATTCTAAATGTAGGTGAAGTTCCTGTTAAAACTATTTTGGTTAAAGTGCAAGATTCACGTTACTTTACAGTTTCATGATGCTGAATTTGATCTATACCTTCATTCTATTTAATTTCCCACTATATATATAATATGAGTTGGTGCTCAGGTAGCATAGCTCTAGCTGGGTCTGGTCTTATGCAGATATGATTGGCTGAGGGAGAGGAGACTGGACAGAGGAATTATCCTTGATGCATTTAACTGCCATGCCTACTCAGCAATGAACTGATCTGCACTCTGTGAATTCCAGGTCAGGTCAAGTCAGATTTATTTCTATAGTGCTTCTCACAATGGAGCATTGTCTCAAAGCAGCTTTATAATTTTAGATGATCTTCTAATATCTAGGGCTAATCCCAAATTGAGCAAGCCTAGGGCGACAGTGGTAAGGAAAAACTCCCTAAGTGTTATGAGGAAGAAATCTTGGGGGGACCAAGACTCAAAAAGGGACCCGACCAAATTGGGCGGTCTAGATGATATGTGTAAGAATTAAATGAAGTTATCTAATTAATCTAATTAGTCATAGTAATACATAAACAAATAGTAGATGTAAAGTCAGACACAGTAGCTCATCTGTTGCTGCACAGCAACACAGCTGTACATATCGGCCAAAACTAATGACAGCCTTACAATCAACAAAATTGAGGACTGTGTAAAGGAAATAAAAGATTGGATGTTATTTAATTTTCTCTTACTTAACTCAGATAAAACTGAGGTTCTATTAGTGGGACCCAAGGCTGTGAGAGACAGGTTGGCTACATCTATCCTAAATCTAGATGGCCGTGTCCAGTATTACCCCCCGTCCGTCTGTAAAAAAACTTAGGGGTCACATTTGATTCAGATCTCTCCTTGGATGCGCACATTAGCAGCATCACTCGAATTGCTTTCTTTTAATTACGTAATATCACTAAAACTTAGAAATATCCTCTCTTTTAATGATGCAGAGAAACTTGTTTCATGTGTTTATAACCTCAAGGTTGGAATTACTGTAACGCCTTACTTACTGGATGCTCTAGTAAATCTATAAGTAAACTTCAGTTAGTTCAGAATGCAGCTGCCAGAGTGCTAACTCGAACTAGAAAATTTGATCATATCACTCCTGTTCTAATCATCACTGCAACTGGTTACCAGTCAAATTCCGCATTGATTACAAAATACTTCTTATAACTTATAAAGCTCTACATGGCCTGGCCCCACATTATCTGAGTGAACTCTTAGAGTTTTACAATCCAACTCGTCTACTTCGTTCGCAGGGGTGCAGGACTTCTTTTAGTTCCTAGAATTAAAAAAAAGTAACAGCAGGGGGAAAGGCTTTCTCATACGTGTCGAGTGGGTGGTCTGGCTGAACTGGGCTTCCGCTCTCGTGATCTTGACTCGTGCATCCTTGCCTTAGAATAAGGGCAGAGCTGGGGGTTCATAGTCAAAGAGTCTTATGGTGATCAGAGATGTTGGGTTGCTGTCTCCCGTGGGGTTGCCAATGTCTAATGTGATCCCTCTTGGCTGTGTTTCCTACCAGTTCTCTCTCTAGCTATGCTGCTATAGCTAAAATGCTGCCGGGGGGGTCTCATGCTACACTTGGCATCAGTTGATTGTTAATAGACACTGTGCTCTTAATCAATAACTAATTCATTTTCTTCTGTTTTCTCTCCGAGCTGTGTTCTCCTGGTACCAGTTCCAGCCCCCCCACACATGATGTTCATCTGCTGGAGCTCCACTCAAGCTGCTTCCGTCATCAGCTCCAGCCCCATTCATCATACCCGGGCCACTTAATGTCGATGTGCATACTTCACATTTTATTCGAACTTTGACTCCATGACTTTAGTTTCGTTCTTAGATTTATCATCTACGCCGCCCAAGGAGGTCGGGTCCCTTTTTGAGTCTTGGTCCTCCCAAGGTTTTCTTCCTATAACACTCAGGGAGTTTTTCCTTGCCACTGTCGCCCTAGGCTTGCTCAATTTGGGATTGGACGTAGTTATTAGAAGATAATCTAAACTTGTAAAGTTGCTTTGAGACAATGCTCCATTGTAAAAAGCGCTATGTAAATAGATCGGACTTGACTTGACTTGACTTATTTGAAACAGTCTGACATTAACGTTGTAAGTGTGCATTTCTCAAAATCTGGAATTATTATTATTATTATTATTATTATTATTATTATTATTATGTTTTCACATATGTTTCCAAAAGTTGCATTGCATTAATTTGACTAAGTATATAATATAATAATATTTTTAGGCTATATATTATTTATTGTTATATTTTCCAAAGTCTCTGACGAAATATTATATATAATTAATGAAAAGTGAATCACAAACTAAGTAACTTTGTTTTTTATTCATGTATGATGAAAAAAATCTTAATCTGGTCTCAAGCTCGGCCACTTCTGGTCTCAGTCTTGACTACAACAACTCGGTCTTGTACGGTGACCCAGGCTTGCATCCTAACGTTGCTGCCCAGTTGGGTTGGGGGTGCCATGCAGGCACAAATGGCTGTGTCTGAGGGTAAGGAAGGCCAGTCAGGGATTATCCCTTCTGTGGCAAGAGCGCTCCCTGCCAGTCATGGACTGGTGCCCTCTCCATGACCCTGGTCAGGAAAATCAGTGATAAAATGTGAAGAAAAATATTATTCTTATTATTAAAATTATTAACGTTATTATTAATATTATTATGACAACTGACTGAACCAGACCTGTGGAATTAAAACAGGAATATTTGCGTGATCACGTTGTAGCAGACTTGGCTCCACTCAAACTTTGAGTCCTGGGAATGTTTGTTAGAGAAACAAAGAACTCAGAAAGACTCAAGTCCAGACAATGTGAATACCATCCCATTTGTGTAATGAGAGCGCCTAATGACCTGTCAGTAATGAGGCCCTCGCCTCTCCCAGAACGGACTGGACTAAATGGGCTTTAAAACCCATGGAGAGGATAATTTACGTAAATAACAGTGAGCGAGACACAATGGCTGTTGTAATTAATATTATATCATTACCATCATATAATTCGGACCCATTTTCTGTCATTACCTTAACGGCCATGGCTAACCCACTATCTAAACCATTAAGCCACTAATAACATATGATGATCTGAAAATGAGACCTGAGAACTCAAAATCTGTGCTGAATGAGTGTAGCATAGCAGCCGTGGATGTCTAACTGCATCCCTCACTTCCATCCTATTGGTAAGGGGTTAGTTATAGGTCATGTGCTAGAAGAAACAAACTGTGAGAAATAAACTTTTTTACTTGTTTTTATTTAAGTCTATGTACATACAGCAAAAAAAACATTTGTCCGATTAGTATACTTCTTTAAACCAAAAAATAAGTGAGTATGCTTTCAGATCATTTTTATGTAATTTTCAGAATTATGCCAAAAAATGTTATACTTAAGTATATAGGTTAGGATTTAGAGACAGGACTAGGATATAGAGTTAGGGTTTAAAGACAGGGTTAATGTTTAGAGACAGGATTGGGGTTTAGAGACAAACCTAAAGTTTAAAGACAGGGTTAGGGTTTAGAGACAGGGTTCAAGTTTAGAGACAGACTTAAGGTTTAGAGACAGGATTGGGGTTTAGAGGCAGGGTTAGGGTTTAGAGACAAACCTAAAGTTTAGAGACAGACTTAAGGTTGAGAAACAGGACTGGGGTTTAGAGGCAGGGTTAGGGTTTAGAGACAAGATTGGGGTTTAGAGGCAGGGTTCAAGTTTAGAGACAGACTTAAGGTTTAGATACAAGGTTTGGGTTTAGAAAAAGGATTGGGGTTTAGAGACAGGGTTTGGTTGAAGGACTTAAACTTTATTAAAGTGTTTACAGAGGGACTATAAGCCCTTTAAAAATGCAAGGGCTCACTAGATCGGAAAAGACTCTACTATTTTCTCTATAATTATTAATTGAATTCTTTCTTTTAACCTGCATTTGTTTGTTTTTCAGGTCCAGGAACCGAGGAGGCTTATCTCATGGTGTAAGAATTTTAAGATGTGGTAAATATGCATTTTTATTTTAAGGAAGGTTTTTAGTTAAATTAGTTGGGGCTAGATTAGGAGTTAAATTTAGGGTTGAGGTTATGTTTAAGGTAGGGGTTGGGTTTAGTGTGATTTGAATTCAAGGATTTGGAGACAGGATTAGGGAACAGTGACAGGATTGGGGTTTAGAGACAGGGTTAGGGATTAGAAACAGGATTGGGGTTTAGAGACAGGGTTAGGGATTAGAAACAGGATTGGGGTTTAGAGACAGGGTTAGGGATTAGAGACAAACCTAAGGTTTAGAGACAGGGTTAGGGCTTAGAGACAAGATTGGGGTTTAGAGGCAGGGTTCAAGTTTAGAGACAGACTTAAGGTTTAGATATTAGGTTTTGGTTTAGAAAAAGGATTGGGGTTTAGAGACAGGGTTTGGGTTTAAAACAGGGTTAGGATTTAGAGACAAACCTAAAGTTTAGAGACAGGGTTAGGGTTTAGATACAGGGTTAGGGTTTAGAGACAAGATTGGGGTTCAGAGACAGTGTTAGGGTTTAGAGACAAACCTAAAGTTTAAAGACAGGGTTAGGGTTTAGAGATGGACTTAAGGTTTAAAGACAGAATTAGGGTTTAGAGACAGGGTTCAAGTTTAGAGACAGACTTAAGGTTTAGAGACAGGATAGTGGTTTAAAAACAAAGTTAGGGTTTAGAGACAAACCTAAAGTTTAGAGACACGGTTAGGGGTTAGAGACAAGATTGGGGTTTAGAGGCAGGATTCAAGTAAGGAGACAAACTTAAGGTTTAAAACAGTGTTAGGGTTCAGAGACAGACTTAAGGTTTAAAGACAGGGTTAGGGTTTAGATACAGGGTTAGGATTTAGAGGCAGGATTCATGTTTAGAGACAGGGTTCAAGTTTAGAGACAGACTTAGGATCAGGGTATAAAGACAGGATTACTATTAAGATACTGGATTAGGGTTTAGAAACCAATTTAAGGTTTAGATACTGGATTAGAATGGTTAAAATCCGGATTAGTATTCTGCCTCACTGAGGCATTTTCATAATCTTTTATCTAACCATAACCCTAGAGTACAGACCTCCATCTATCCACACAATGTTTTCTGAGCTACACAATCCCGAAACATAAAAGACTGTAGGATAAAACATTAAGGATAAGGGTCCTCTTATAAAAAAAAAAATTATTTTCAAAGCAAACCTTAACTGATACTGCAGTTGTTGATTTTCTGTGATGAGATCACAGGTAAGATTCTTTTCTTTTTGAGTTTGCTTGCTGATCAAGCTCATATTGGAAACAAGACCCAACTGCTAAAGTTTTTTTTTTTTAATCAGTTAAGAGCAAGACATACAGGCAAGCACATGGAATATGTTTTGGGAGTCGTGCTAAGCAGTGGGTGTCTTTTTCAGTCCAGGATTACTTACTACTGCTGCAGGGTACAACAGATATTTCCAGTGCAAAGAAATAATGCACTACATGCTCAGAAGTATGTAGACACCCCTTATAATTAGTGATGCCTGATTCGAACTGTTGCACAAGAAAAAGAGAACAAACCCCAGACTTACCTTACAAAAAATTATACTTAAAGTTCATATTTTTAAGTAAACGTATGGAAAGTTTAAGTATATTTCCCAAGTATACTTTATGTAGTAAGTATACTAATATCAATTTCTTAGCAGTGCAATTATAGTTGTACTATTTCTTGCAACTAAATTGGGCAACTTTTTAGTTTATAAAAGTATACTTTTGCATATACAGTGGGGCAAAAAAAGTATTTACTCAGCCACTGATTGTGTAAGTTCTCCTACTTAGAAAGATGAGAGAGGTCTGTAACTTTCATCATAGCTACACTTCAACTATGGGAGACAAAATGAGAGAAAAAAATCCAAGAAATCACATTGTGGGATTTTTAAAGAATTTAATTGTAAATCATGGTGGAAAACAAGTATTTGGTCACCAACAAACAAGCAAGATTTCTGGCTCTCACAGACCTGTAACAACCAAGCTCTTCTGCCCTCCACTCGTTACCTGTATTAATGGCACCTGTTTGACCTCGTTATCTGTATAAAAGACACCTGTCCACAGCCTCAAACAATCAGGACTCCAAACTCAACCATGGCCAAGACCAAAGAGCTGTTGAAGAACACCAGGAAGAAAACTGTAGACCTGCACCAGGCTGGAAAGAGTGAATCTACAATAGGCAAGCAGGTTGGTGTGAATAAATCAACTGTGGGAGCAATTGTAAGAAAATGGAAGACATACCATTGATAATCTCCCTCGATCTGGGGCTCCACGCAAGATCTCATCCCGTGGGGTCAAAATGATCATGAGAACGGTGAGCAAAAATCCCAGAACTACACGGAGGGACCTGATGAATGACCTGCAGAGAGCTGGGACCAAAGTAACAAAGGCTACCATCAGTAACACACTACGCCGAGACGGACTCAGATCCTGCAGTGCCAGGCGTGCCCCCTGCTTAAGCCAGTACATGTCCAGGCCCGTCTGAAGTTTGCCAGAGAGCATATGGATGATCCAGAAGAGGATTGGGAGAATATCATGTGGTCAGATGAAACCAAGATAGAACTTTTTAGTAAAAACTAAACTCGTGGTGTTTGGAGGAAGAAGAATGCTGAGTGGAATCCCAAGAACACCATACCTACTGTGAAGCATGGGGGTGGAAACATCATGCTTTGGGGCTGTTTTTCTGCAGAGGGGACAGGATGGCTGATCCGTGTTAAGGGAAGAATGAACGGGGCCATGTATTGTGAGATTTTGCTCGGGCAACGAAGGAGTGGCTCCATAAAAAGCATTTCAGGCTCCTGCAGTAGCCTAGCCAGTTTCCAGACGTCAGCCCCATAGAAAATAACCATGTCTCTAGACCCCAATCCTGTCTCTAAACCGTAATCCTGTCACTAAGCCCTAATCCTGGCTCTAAACACAAACTCTAAACATTAATGCTGGCTTTAAATACAAACTCTAAACAGCAATTCTGTCTCTAAGCGCTAACTCTAAACCCTAATCCTGTCTCTAATCTCGAACCATGTTTCTAAACCCCAGTCCTCTCTCTAAATGCTTACTGTAAACCTTAATCCTGTCTCTACATGCAAATCATGTCTCTGAACCACAATCCTGTCTCCAAACTCTGACTCTAAATTCTAACAGTCTGTAAACCCTGGCTCTAAACATTAAGTTTTTGTCTAAACCCTCACACAAAACCTTAACCCTGTCTCTAGATCCTAAACATTTCTCTAAACCCCCACTGTAAACCCCAATCCTGTCCCTAAACCATGTCTCTAAACCCTCATTCCAAATCCAAACCCTTTGTCTAAACCCTTACACAAAACTCTAATCCTAACTCTAAACCCAAACCTTAAAATCTCAATCTAAAGTATAACCTCTAACCCAAACCATAACCCCTAACAAAATCCATAAATCTCCATAAACAAGGTCTCTAAACATTAACATCGCAAGCCCCAATGCTGTCTCTGAATGCTAACTCCCAACATTAAGCCCTTACCTCCATCCATAACCCTAAACCCTAAACTCTAACCCCAACTTTACCCCAAACCTAACCTACACTCTTCATCATTGGCTCCACTGCTGCCCCTCTTGAAAAAAGCACAAGAACCTCAAGCCTAACCCTAACTCCTAAAACTAATTATAAACACCATCCCTAAGCCCATATCCATCCCTAAAGACCATATTTGTAACTCCTAGACCTAATTCGGATAATTTAACAATTTGTGTATCCCCAATGCATGTAATGCTGTGTGTTAAGCAAACATGACATGACAAAGAATGTACGAACCCCAGGGAAGTTGATCTAGGTGAGGATTTATTTTTAGAACAAACTGTACTTTCCCTTCATCTCACCGTTCTGCATGTACTAACCTGCTGTTCTATAAAGCTCTGTTATCAAGCCAGCACATCTGAATTCCACCTTCTAGATGAATTAGACAGAAGAGCTTTGAACGCTGAGCTATATCTGATGTACAGACCATACATACAGTGGTGCTTGAACGTTTGAGAACCCTTTAGAATTTTCTCTATTTCTGCATAACTATGACCTAAAACATCATCAGAATGTCACACAAGTCCCGAAAGTAGATAAAGAGAACCCAGTTAAACAAATGAGACAAAAATATTATACTTGGTCATTTATTTATTGAGGAAAATGATCCAATATTACATATTAGTGAGTGGCAAAAGTATGTGACCCTCTAGGATTAGCAGTTAATTTGAAGGTGAAATTAGAGTCAGGTGTTTTCAATCAATGGGATGACAATCAGGTGTGAGTTTATAAAACCTGTTTTATTTAAAGAACAGGGATCTGTCAAAGTCTGCTCTTCACAACATGTTTGTGGAAGTGTATCATGGCACGAACAAAGGAGATTTCTGAGGAGCTCAGAAAAAGAGTTGTTGATGCTCATCAGGCTGGAAAAGGTTACAAAACCACCTCTAAAGAATTTGGACTCCACCAATCCACAGTCAGACAGATTGTGTACAAAATGGAGGAAATTCAAGACCATTGTTACCCTCCCTAGGAGTGGTCGACCAACAAAGATCACTCCAAGAGCAAGGCGTTTAAATAGTTGGTGAGGTCACAAAGGACCCCAGTGTAACTTCTAAGCAACTGAAGGCCCTCTCTCACATTGGCTAAATGTTAATGTTCATGAATCCACCATCAGAAGAACACTGAACAACAGTGGTGTGTATGGCAGGGTTGCAAGGAGAAAAGCCACTGCTCTCCAAAAAGAACATTGCTGCTCATCTTGCAGTTTGCTAAAGATCACGTGGACAAGCCAGAAGGCTATTGGAAGAATGTTTTGTGGACAGATGAGACCAAAATAGAACTTTTTTGGTATAAAAGAAAAAGCCTTATGAGACTCCTACATATGATAAACACTAGAAAAGCAAGTAGCAGACTTGAACCTTTGAGGGGAAAGTGTTTCTGGGAGCAACTGTACAGGAGTGGTTTGGGCCTGTTCTGCTGCATCTGGGCCAGGACGGCTTGCCATCATTGATGGAACAATGAATTCTGAATGATATCAGAGAATTCTAAAGGAAAATGTCAGGACATCTTGTCCATGAACTGAATCTCAAGACAAGGTGGGTTCATGCAGCAAGACAACGCCCCTAAGCACACAAGTCGTTCTACCAAAGAATGGTTACAGAAGAATAAAGTTCATGTTCCTGGAATGGTCAAGTCAAAGTCCTGACCTTAATCCAATGGAAATGGTTGTGGAAGGACCTGAAGTGAGCAGCTAATGTGAAAGAAACCCACCAACATCCCAGAGCTGAAGCTGTTGTCTGTACCGGAGGAATGGGCTAAAGTTTCCTCCAAGCCGGTGTGCAGGACTGATCAACAGCTACAGGAAACGTTTAGCTGCAGTTATTGTGCACAGGGGGGTCACACCAGATACTGAAAGCAAAGGGTCACATACTTTTGCCACTCACTAATATGTAATATTGGATCATTTTCCTCAATAAATAAATAACCAAGTATAATATTTTTGTCTCCTTTGTGTAACTGGGTTCTCTTTATCTACTTTTAGGACTTGTGTGAAAATCTGATGATGTTTTAGGTCATATTTATGCAGAAATATAGAAAATTGTAAAACAATTTTCACAAACTTTCAAGCACCACTTTATAGCTGCTCCCAGACACACTTTCCCCTCACAGGTTCAAGTCTGCTGTTTGCTTTTCTAATGTTTATCATATGTAGGAGTCTCTTATGCTGTATCTGCAAGATCTGCTGCTAGATCAGGTCAAAACACTCCTAGTTTTAATTGGCCTTTGGTGTGTTTTTTTATCTTTAAGCCAAGGCAGATGCCTACCATACTTCTGTTTTATGGCAAATTACTCAGATGTTGCACAAACTCCAAAATTACCCAGTTCATGTCTGCAATTATTTTTGTGGTCATGCAGAAAGCAAATGGGAACAGCAGTTCATTAATCTCACTTCTCTTTGTTCTTAAATGGACATGATTTTTGCTACAGAGTAGTATTTGTGGGGTCATATTTGTTATTAAAATACTATACAAATATTAGACGAATGTTCATGCAAGCGAGACATGAGCTAATGAACAGGAGAATCCACAAATCCCTCTAATGCTAACAAGCCTGCAGTCTGTTTGTGGATTGTACAGTTTTCCCTTCCAGATTGTGGGGGGTTAGAGGTGTGGTGCCCCTGCAATCTGGAAAATCTCCTTTTACTGCGAGATCCCCAAACCACCAACAATTTAAAGAAAGAATGATTTGTAGCCGTTTGTCTTATTAAAAGGCCAAATACATACGGTACAAATATTATCCATAAAGGCACTACATTTTATGCATTTCTGAGTTTCTAAATGTTTTCTGTCTCCTTTATGTGTCATCTGTGGCTTCCACAAAACTCCCACACCAGATCACACCAGATACTGAAAGCAAAGGGTCACATACTTTTGCCACTCACTAATATGTAATATCGGTCATTTTCTTCAATAAATAAATGAAAAAGTATATTATATTTGTCTCATTTGTTTAACTGGGTTCTCTTTATCTACTTTTAGGACTTGTGTGAAAATCTGGTGATGTTTTAGGTCATATTTATGGAGAAATATAGAAAATTCTAAAGGGTTCACAAACTTTCAAGCACCGCTGTAGATAATGTCCTTACCATTTAATATTGCATATTATGAAACCTTCACTCTTTCCTTACAGTAGACTATCAACAAACTGATAGTAAGTCTAATTGAACAATGCCTAACCCCACAGAACTCACATCCTCATCCCCCGGTCAATAAAATTGATAAAAATGTCAACACTAAGCTTGTGCTTCCAGATTTTTGAGATTAACAAAGCACCTTTCCTCTTTCTGAGTGATACTGAGTCCATTCACATGGCAAGCTAAATATAGAAATGGTTTTGTGAAAGTGCTGACCTCAACCCAATCCAACACCTTTGAGATAATCTGCCAACTTATATTGTTACCCAACATCACCGGTGACCTCTCTAATGCTCTTCTGGCTAAATTCATGTCAATCCCTGCACAATGTCCATTGGAAATCCTTTTCAGCTTGCAGCTAAGGTGGGCCTACATTATAATAATGCCCATGGTTTTCCCACGGAATGGTTCCCACTCTAAAGTGAAAGTGCTTGAAATATTTAATTCAGTTTCCAGGTGTTTCTCAGCTACAGAATCGTTATTGAACAAAAGACGAATGAGTCATTGTTTTTTCTTCTTTTGCTCTTAAATCTCCTAATACGGTTTGTTAGCGCCAACCTTACTGCAATGTCATGTTCATGCCTGACGACGTAGTCATCTATATCGGAGATGGGAAAAGAAGAAGGTGTGGGTTTCATTGCGTAACCATGATTGCAGCAAACGACTGTGCCAGTCTGCTGGAGCAACATGATGGGAAAACATCAGTGCATTGTGATATCAGTTGTGGTTTTCTTTAGAGAAGCCACAACAGTCTGATTCTGTCTAGTTTCGATGAAATACACGACCACAAACTGGGTTCCTCGTAACACTGATGACCAGTGATTGCTGGAGCTCATAAATTCCTTAGCCATGTACAAGCAGGGGAAGATATTTTAATTGTGACACGCACACACAAGTTTGTCTCTCTATCATTGTGGGGACCTTCCATTGACATAATGATTACTGTAGCTTACTGATCCTATACCCACACCCACCCTTAACCTAAACCTTAAGCTTAAGTTACCTAAAGCAAATCCTTTCACTCTTTTGGTTTATGAAAAGGAATTTACAAGAAACAGTTTATATATGGCATCCTGTGGCACATTTGCCCACAGATGTTGCAGCTGGGCTTGTAGATCCTCATCCATCACACCAGCAGTTGGGGCAGTGTGTCAAACTCGAACCTGACCATCATCGGATCCCAAACAGATCCTGGATTTGTTGCTAAAGATGATACGGTTCCAGTCTGTAGCAGTCCAGGTTTCTCGTTCACGCCACCACTTCAAACGAAGGCGGCGGTGGCTGTCTGTCCATGACAGGACGCATAATGGGTGCTGTCACAACAAATTTCCTTCTGCTAAGAGCCTGGAAATGGTCTAGGCAGAAACATGGGTGTGTAGTGCAGGTGCCCCATGTATCTGGATGGTGGACAACAAAACTGTGGGAGCTGCTCATGGTTGTCAGTGGATTAAACAATCCTCTCTACTGGTGGTCTGTCTGGGCCATCCGTTTTGTGTGTGCCCCCATAACACCACAGCTCCCAACACCTCCTACCAGCTAGGTCAGAATGGTCTAAATGGTGGACAATTCATCAAAACAACCATCTTGTTCCTCTCAGTCCTATGATGCGCCCCCTCTCAAAGTCTGTCAACTGGGCAAAATGTCTTTAAGTGCGTTGTAGAGGCATGTCTGGCAGAAAATGATCTCTCACCAAGAGGTACACTACCTAAAAGTAGCCCCTGAGAGCATTTTTATAGGGTAGTAGGGGAACATGGTGCATCATTCTGCTGGAAGTAGCCATCAGAAGATGGTACACTGAGCTCATAAAGAGCTGCACATGGTCAGCAAGAATACTCAGGTAGGCTGTGGTGTTTAAACGATGCTCAGTTGGTATTAAAAGGCTCAGAGTGTGCCAAGAAAATATCCCCTACGCCATTACACCACCAGCATTCTGAACCAGTGAAACAAGGCAGGATGGATCCATGCTTTCCTATCGCAAATTCATACAACAACCATGCCACGTTCAAAGTCACTTAAATCACCTTTCTTCCCCATTCTGATGCTCGGTTTGAACAGCAGCTCGTCTTGATCTAAACGCATTCAGTTGCTGCCATGTGATTGGCTGGTTAAATATTTTATGATACCTAATATAATAACAAGCTACACAAAATCCCGGGTCAGCACTGAAAGAGAAAATAAAAGCAAATTCCAATTTCCTTTTATGTAACAGTTGCTCAATAGGAGAGCATCCTCTGGTCAGCATCTGGGAAAACAGAAATGCCGAGCCGCGAGGTTAACGTTAACAGCTCTCCTGGGGTGGCCCCCTCCATGACCAGCTGGACATGCTTTGTGCCTTATGAGCGATGCTAACCTAGCTCTGAGATACCCAGCACAGCGTGTGCTTTGTCAGCATTGCATTGCATCTCATGGCAGGCCTTATATGACTTGTATTCTTAGAAACACGGCTGGATGCTCAGCTGGATCAGATCGTTATGCTGTGGAATGCCATTGAATCCTGCACACAGTCCATAATTAGGCCCTGACATTTCAATTTTAGGCTTTGAGAACTGGAATCTTAGAGCTAAGCTTGATACTATGTTTGCTCTCTGGAGAGATGTTTGCTTTTTTGACCTGGATAATCCCCTAAAAACTTGAATAATTTGAAACTAAATCGTGAGATACAGACCACTCTGGCCCCAGACTAAATAAACACCATATTACACATCCCTTTCTGCAAATGACCATCTTTCCACCCATGTCTTGAGTTGGTGGACCTTATTATTGACTTAATGCTTGAGAAATTATTAAAGGCCTTTTTTTTGGATGCAGACCAAACGTTCAAGAGTCCACTTCTCAGTCTTAATGCTTTCTGTTTAGCTCGTTCTCACACCACATCTAAGAGAACCACTTGAAATCCCAGTAAGTGTCCCAGCACTAAGCGTATACAGTACACAATCAAAAGTATACAGACAACCAAAGAAGTCATTCATACGGAACTGGTCTGCTACTGCAGCAAGAACAGCCTCCACTGTGTTCCAAAGATTTTCAGATAGATTTTAGAACATGACCACAGGGACGTACTTTTGTGAGTGGCACCCATGTGGTCTTATGCTGCTGTAGCCCATCTGCTTCAGGGTTTGACGTGTTGTCTTCTGCATACCTCGCTTGCAACGAGTGCTTATTTGAGTTACTGTTGCCTTTCTATCAGCTCGAACCAGTCTGCATTCTCCTCTGATCTCTGGCATCGACAAGACATTTTCACCCAGAGAACTGACCTCACTGTGTATTTTCTCTTTTTCGGACCATTCTCTGTAAACCCTAGAGATGGCGCTGTGTGTGAAAATCCCATCATTCAAAGCCACTTAAATCACCTTCTTGACCATTCTGATGCTTGGTTTGAATGCCAGCAGGTCGTCTTGACCATGCCTACATACCTAAATGCATTGAGTAGTTGCCATGTGATTGGCTGATTAGATATTTGCATTGACGTGCAGTTATACAAAGCACAGAAGTTCTGATTACAACAATGTTATGAGTTTTTGTGAGGGTCTACACATCACAGTAGCAGCTCTAACAGTCACCCAGCTTTGGCAGGTAGAAATCTGAGGTGGCATCCTCTAACGTTGGAAATACAGGAAATTTGTATACAGTAAAAAAAACAGATTCTATAGGCTACAGTGTCAAGTATTTGGTGTATTTAGAGTCTCCTTACACTTGAGCAATAGCAGCATGTGGCAGGTTCATCAGGATGCCCAGATGATCTTCTTCTACAGTAGAAATAAGCATGATCAAGGATGGGCTTTTTGGAAGGGTAGCAACCAAGAAACCACTTTTTTGGAAGAAGAACAGGCTATGATATGCTAAAGCTCACAACGATTGAAGTGAAGATCTTTGGAGTAGAGTATTATGGAGTGACAAATCCAAGTTTGAAATTTCTCAATTCAATCTTCGAAAGTGTGTTATATATGGACATTATACCATTGATAAAACAACACATCTAATGATGGCCTAAGACTTTTGCACAGTACTGTATCTTGAGCTGTTGTTGCTCCTAGATGTTTACATTTCTCACACTTGACCAGTGCAGCTCTAGCAGGACAGAATCCATCCACACAATCCATGCCAGGCTTTTCAGACAGTGCCATCCTGAACAACCTGAAAGAACCAGTGATCGTTGATGAATTAGCTACATGCTTGATTTTTTCAAAAGGCATAGCTTAAATAGTAAAATCTACCAATTACAAGGGTTGTCCACATACTTTTGGGTTGTTAACAACGTTTAAAGCGTTTCAGCTTTTAAGCCAGCAAATTTAAGCCAGTCCGTTTAGAACCACTTTCAAAGGCCCGTGACTCAGCCAGTCAGACACAAACTACTGTAGGGGTTTAATAAACAATCGCTGGGTTTAGACATAAACAGCTTCGTCAGTGTTTCAACAAGGAGACTCATCATAAACCCATATACACAATATAAGTACATGTAGGGATAATAGTATTAAAGGAATTTGTTTATTCCTACAGATCATTAGCTCAGTGAAGAGCCGATGGTATATACAGTGGGGCAGAAAAGTATTTAGTCAGCCACTGATTGTGTAGGTTCTCCTACTTAGAAAGATGAGAGAGGTCTGTAATTATCATCATAGGTACACTTCAACTATGAGAGACAAAATGAGAAAAAAATCCAGGAAATCACACTGTAGGATTTTTAAAGATTTTAATTGTAATTTATGGTGGAAAATAAGTATTTGGTCAATAACAAAAGTTCAACTCAATACTTTGTAACATAATCTTTGTTGGCAATGACAGAGGTCAAATGTTTTCTGTAAGTCTTCACCAGGTTGGCACACACTGTAGCTGGTATTTTGGCCCATTCCTCCATGCAGATCTCCTCTAGAGCAGTGATGTTTTGGGGCTGTCGCCCACCCTTCACAGTAGGTATGGTGCAACTTAGCATTCTTCTTTCTCCAAACACAACAAGTTGAGTTTTTCCCAACATTTCCGCTATTATACCAAATGATATTCTCCCAATCCTCTTCTGGATCATCCAAATTGTAAAGCTGCTTTGAGACAATCCAATGTAAAAAGCGCTATAGCGCTAGAGCAAAACAAACAACTTACAAACATAAAACGAAGAGCCAGTTAACTCATTTATCAATGTTTCACCAAAAAAAAAAAAACTCCCCGATACCTAAAAATACTAATGTTTAATAACAATCAAATCTGTTTCAATTCCAAGTCAAGTCATGAATACCAGGTCAAAGTCAAGTCTTTGTCAGTCAAACAAGTCTCAAGTCCTTAAATTTGTGACCTGAGTCCCCCTACTTTAGATGAAGGTCACTGAGCTCTTGAGTATGATTCCCTTGGTGAGTATCTTTGGAGAGATTTTATGCACCTGTTCCCAAGGGGTGTCTTTGAAATAGTTTGAAGGTTTAACTGCCTTTTTCTGGTTGTGTAATAAAGATTCAGTCCTTAACAATCAGGAACCCAGGAAGCTGAGTCAGAAAAAACTCCCGTCATGATTCCTTGTAAACTTTACCACAGTGACAGTACCGCAGCTGACAAAACTCCAAACCGAAGAAGTCTTATCAGCTGATGTGACGAGTAGGCTGATGCAGGTTGGCATGCCTAAAGCATTCCACAAAGCCTGGCAGATAAAGGTGGTGAGAGTAAAGCTCGTCATGTGGTTGAATAAACCAAGGCTTAATCTGTCAAACCTGCAGACGAAGGACAGTATTGTTGAGTTTGGTCGTGCCAAAACCTTCAAAACTCATTACCAACTATGCAGGGGAGTGTGTTTAGCGTTACCACAAGACCTCACGGTATAAGATGCAAGCTAGAAAAGCTGGCTTATGAAAACCAGATCAAGGCTACATCCAGTTTAGTTTTTCAGACTTTAACAAAGTTTCTCCTTGTCAAGGTCACAAAGAAGTCCAGAGAACACAGCATAAGCAGCCATTGCATCACCCAGGCGCCTGGATCAGAAAAATGTCATTTGAAAATGAATAAACGCTGTAATCTGAGGTGCCCAACTTTTTGCACAAGCCTGTGCATGTAAACTGCTTCCTTGTAATGTGATTCATACCACATTCATATACACTACTCAAAAAATAAAGGGAACACTCAAATAACACATCCTAGAACTGTATGAATGAAATATCCTCATTGAATACTTTGTTCTGAACAAAGTTGAATGTGTTGACAACAAAATCACACAAAAATGAAATGGAAATCAAATTTATTAACCAATGGAGGCCTGGATTTGGAGTCACACACAAAATTAAAGTGGAAAAACACACTACAGGTTGATCCAACTTTGATGTAATGTTCTTAAAACAAGTCAAAATGAGGCTCAGTATTGTGTGTGGCCTCCACGTGCCTGTATGACCTCCCTACAATGCCTGGGCATGCTCCTGATGAGGTGGCGGATGGTCTCCTGAGGGATCTCCTCCCAGACCTGGACTAAAGCATCCGACAACTCCTGGACAGTCTGTGGTGCAATGTGACGTTGGTGGATGGAGCGAGACATGATGTCCCAGATGTGCTCAATCGGATTCAGGCCTGGGGGGGGTCTGGGGACCGGTCATGCTGAAGGATGTTGCAGGCAGCAGATCGCTCTCCACGACGTCTCCAGGCTCTGTCACATGTGCTCAGTGTGAACCTGCTTTCATCTGTGAAGAGCACAGGGCACCAGTGGTGAATTTGCCAATTCTGGTATTCCCTGGCAAATGCCAAGCGTCCTGCACAGTGTTGGACTGTGAGCACAACCCCCATCTGTGGACGTCGGACCCTCATACCATCCTCATGGAGTCGGATTCTAACCGTTTGTGCAGACACATGCACATTTGTGGCCTGCTGGAGGTCATTTTGCAGGACTCTGGCAGTGCTCCTCCTGTTCCTCCTTGCACAAAGGCGGAGGTAGCGGTCCTGCTGCTGGGTTGTTGCCCTCCTATGGCCTCCTTCACGTCTCCTGGTGTACTTGACCCGTCTCCCACAAATTTTCTATGGGGTTTGAGGTCTGGAGACTGGCAGAGGCCACTCCAGGACTTGAAATGCTTTTTACGAGCCACTCCTTCGTTGCCCCCGAGCGGTGTGTTTGGGATCAATTGTCCATGCTGGAAGACCCAGAAACGTTCCATCTTCAATGCTCTCACTGATGGAAGGAGAGTTTGGCTAAAAATCTCACCATACATGGCCCTGTTCATTCTTCCCTTAACAGGGATCAGCCGGTCCTGTCCCCCTTGCAAGAAAAACAGCCCCAAAGCATGATGTTTTCCACCCCCATGCTTCACAGTAGGTATGGTGTTCTTGTGATGCGACTCAGCATTCTTCTTCCTCCAGTTGAGTTTTACCAAAAAAGTTCTATTTTGGTTTCATCTGACCACATGATATTCTCCCAATCCTCTTCTGGATCATCCCCATATGCTCTCTGGCAAACTTCAGAAGGGCCTGGACATGTACTGGCTTAAGCAGGGGGGGCACGCCTGGCCACTGCAGCATCTGAGTCCCTCTCGGTGTAATGTGTTAACCATGGTAGCCTTGTTACTTTGGTCCAAGCTCTCTGCAGGTCATTCATTCAAGGTCCCTCCGTGTAGGTCTGGGATTTTTGCTCACCGTTCTCATGATCATTTTGACCCCACGGGATGAGATCTTGCGTGGGGCCCCAGATTGAGGGAGATCATCAATGGTCTTGTATGTCTTCCATTTTCTTACAATTGCTCCCACAGTTGATTTATTCACACCAACCTGCTTACCTATTGTAGATTCACTTTTCCCAACCTGGTGCAGGACTACAATTTTCTTCCTGGTGTCCTTCAACAGCTCTTTGGTCTTGGCCATGGTTGAGTTTGGAGTCTGACTGTTTGAGGCTGTGGACAGGTGTCTTTTATACAGATAACGAGGTCAAATAGGCGCCGCTAATACAGGTAACGAGTGGAGGACAGAAGAGCTTCTTAAAGAAGAGGTTACAGGTCTGTGAGAGCCCGAAATCTTGCTAGTTTGTGGGTGACTAAATACTTATTTTTCACCATGATTTACAATTAAATTCTTTAAAAATCCTACAATGTGATTTCCTGGATTTTTTTCCCTCATGTTGTCTCTCATAGTTGAAGTGTACCTGTGATGAAAATTACAGACCTCTCTCATCTTTCTAAGTAGGAGAACTTGCCCAATCAGTGGCTGACTAAATACTTTTTGCCCCACTGTATATGCACATATTACGTGCATGCAGACCTGAATATATACTCACTGACAAACAAATAACAGACCCAGATAGAAATGCCGGAATGCTGTAAAACATCTCAGGCAGACACTGGGTCTTGCCACAAGAGAGCATAAAAGTGCTTCCCCTGCTACCCTATAAAAAGGCTCTCAGAGGCTACTTTTGGGTAGTGTACTCCTTGGTGAGAGATCGTTGTCTCTATGATGCACTCAAAGACATTTTGACTTTGAGAGGGGGAGCAGCATTGGACTGATAAAAGCAGGCTGGTCATTATGACAAACTGCCCACCATCTAGGCCATTCTGACCGAACTGTTAGGATGTGTTGGGAGCAGTGGTTTTATGGGGGCACACACACGGTGAACAGGCTCCGAACAGCCCAAAGAGAACACCAGTAGAGAGCATTCAAGCATGAGGCCTCGTGGTGAGTGCTTTTTTATTTAATCCCTTCCAACCTTTCTTTGAGGAATATTGTTTTTAAACATTTCAATAATTTTCGATTGGAGATCCTCTGCCCATCTTTGTTCCTCAAAGACTGAAAGACTCATGGATCCTGCTTTTGTACCAAATCACCATTGCAATCACCTGTTGACATCACCTTTTTGAAATCACACCATTATTAATAATTATTATAATATTATTATTATGTGTACCTCGTTACTAACCCTAAATTGCCCAGGTCGAACTTTTTTGGAACGTCTTACAGGCCTGAAGTGCAAGAATGGATGTTTACAAATGAAATGAATTTGATTTCATACTGTCTGCAATGAATTAAATGTAAATGTAGTAATATAATAATGTTTTTCTTAGGGGGGTGGTTCACACCGTTCCAACTTTGCCTGATTTGGAGTTGTGTCTTACTGAAATATCTGATGTTGTGTATTAGATGACGTGTCAGTAACCCTATACCTTAGTCATTTCTGGAAATAGAACCACCCACTCTTAATCATCACGTCCACTCAGGAGTTTTGGGGTGACCGAGTTCATTCTATGGAAGTGTACAAGTGCGCATTTGCATAATGCACCACCCACCACAATCCACACCGCCGTCTGAACGAAACATTCATGTCATGAGTCCACACATGACACGGCTACCTCATCAAGACCATGTGTATATAACATGAGCACTGCTCGAGTTCAGAACATGCAACTTATAAAATTCCTTACTACTAATGTTTGACTCATAATGTCTTTGTCAACAGAAACCCGACTACCTCTGACTCATACTGTGGACCTGGGTCAGTAAGGTACACACTTTTTATGATCCTGTTCACTTTATAATGTAGGTTCATAAAAGCAAAAAATGACTTAAGATAACGAAAGCGACTTCGTTCTTGATTTGTTCCAGCTTGGGATCCTGTACATACCATTACATTTACATTATTTAGCAGACGCCCTTATCCAGAGCGACTAACAGCTGATACAGTCTCACAATCCAAGCAATTGTGGCTTAAGAGTTTTGCTCAAAGACCCAACAGTGGCAGCTTGGCAGAGGTTTGAACCCTCAACCTTCTGTTCCATAGTCCAGTACCTTAACCCCTAGGCTACCACAATCCTATCACGCATTGGCTCTGGTCACGCGGTGATACTGTCTGTTCTTAACTCGCATTTACATTTCTGTTGTTTAAAAAGACATGTTATTATGCTCAAAGCCAGAAGCGTCTTCTTCATCTTTGTGATTAAATCATATTCTCACTTCAATAATAAACCTTATCCAGAATGCCTCGCATTCCTATGTCTGTGTACAGGAAGCTCACCCCTCCCAACCGCTGAACCACTTGACCCTGGAGATTTTGTAAATTCTGTAATTTATTGACTTCTAAAATGATTAAAAGAAATAACCTCCCTGCCTCACGCTCTCAGTCTTCAAGTCTACATTAAACACACACTCATTCGCTCAAGTTCAAGTTCAAGCTTTTATTTATGTACAGCTGTTGTAAATCCAAGCCTAGGCCCCAAATGGGCAGCCAAAGATGACAGTGGAGAGGAAAGTCTCCCTGAGAGTCAGAAGGTGGGAACATTGAGAGGAACCAGCCTCAGATATGGAACTCCTCCGAGTGAGACTGGGCAACAGACTTGAGCACGTGAACCCTTGTATATCTGAATATAACTGAAATTAAGTCATTGTGTAGAAAACATGAGTCTACGTTGGGTTTAGTAACAGTTTATCTTGGAAAATCTCTGGGTGTCCACGCCAGATGATTCATCGCAGATCAAGTGGGATGATCGGGGTTAATCAGGATCTTGCACCGTCATCCAACCGGGTGTGTTCAGCGTTAGCTCCTTTAGGCAAAGCTTAGAGTTCATGGTCATAGTGTTTTCATCTGTGTTTTCATCAACAGTAGCAAGGAAAAACTCCCTAAGTGTTATGAGGAAGAAACCTTGGGAGGACCAAGTCTCAAAAAGGGACCCAACCTCCTTGGGCGACGTAGATGATAAATGTAAGAATGAAACTAAAGTCATGGAGTCATAGTTCAAATAAAATGTGAAATATGCACATCGGCATTAAGTGGTCCGATACACAGAGTCACTCCAGGATCCTGAGTCTAAGCAGGAAAGTCATTGGTGGCACTTCGACCCCAGCCAACCGGAGGAGGGGTGAGGGTTACTGCCCTCTGGTGGCCTGGGTATGATGGGGCTGGAGCTGATGACGGAAGCAGCTTGAGTGAAGCTACAGCAGATGAACATCATGTGTGGGGCTGGAACTGGTACCGGAACACAGCTCGGAGAGAAAACAGAAAATGTAGTTACTTATTGATTAAGAGCACAGTGTCTATTAACAATCACTGATGCCATGTGTAGCATGAGACCCCGGCAGCATTAGCTATAGCAGCATAGCTAGAAAGAGGAGAACCGGAAGGTAACACAGCCAAGAGGGATCACATGAGACATGGCAACCCAACGTCTCTGATCACCATAAGAATCTTTGACTATGAACCCCCAGCTCTGCCCTTATTCTAAGGCAAGGGATGCACGAGTCAAGATCACGAGGACCAGGCTAAAGGACGAGGCAGGCAGGCCAGACATGACTCCAGACTCCGGCCCCAGCAACCCAAGCCATGCATCCTGGTCTAAATCTAGTCAAAAGCCTGTGTAAATGGGTATGTCTTTAGCCTAGACTTAAAACTTTGGAGGGTGTCTGAATCTCGAACGAAAGTGGGAAGTTTATTCCATAGTTGGGGGGCCATGTATGAGAAAGCCTTTCCCTCGGCTGTGACTTTTTTAATTCTAGGAACTAAAAGAAGTCCTGCACCCTGCGAACGAAGTAGACGAGTTGGATTGTAAAACTCTAAGAGTTCACTCAGATAATGTGGGGCCAGGCCATGTAGAGCTTTATAAGTTATAAGAAGTATTTTGTAATCAATGCGGAATTTAACTGGTAACCAGTGCAGTGATGATAGAAGATTAAGAGTTTCATCATCTCAATTCAAGTCTCAAGTCTTTGAGGGGCAAGTCCAAGTTAAGCCGCAAGTCTTACATCATGAGTTTAAGTCGAGTTTCAAGTCTCTTGCGATTGAAATACACGATTGCCATCTGGTTTGCACAATGCATTACTATTGCTTAATAATTTAATGCATGTACTGTATTATCATCTATTATACCACAGTTAGTTCCAACCTCGCAATCTGATTGGCTGAGAGACGCTCCAGCAGTGCCATTATTGTATGATAACTCTGACCGATGCTCTGTAAGTATTACTCCATGGCATACACATGTCATAATTTTCTGCAGCTAAATAAGGATAAAACTGAAATCATTATTATTGGTAAGGGTGAAGTGAAGGCACTGACGTGATTAAAATCCTGTTCTTTAGAATCACAAATCATGATCAAAAACTTGGGTGTCACTCTCAACAATGATCTTAGTTTTTGATCCATATTAGCAACGTTTGGAAAACTGCATTCTTCCACCTCAGGAATATATCCAGGCTGCCTAACACGCTCTCACTTGCTGATGGAGAGAAACTTATACATGCTTTTATATCATCATGCCTGGATCATTGTAATGCTCTTCTTTCTGACCTACCGAAGAGCTCCATTTTCTAACTTCAGAGGGTGGAAAACGCTCCATCCAGAATCCTGACTGGTAAAAAAAAATGAGGGATGACATCACACCGGTCCTCAAACAGCTACACTGGTGACCAGTATAATTTAGAATTGATTTTAACAGTCTTTTACTGGTTTATAAATGCCTCCATGGTTTGGCTCCCCAGTACCTCAGTGATATGATTGTTAGGGTCATTCCACCGAGGGCCCTCAGATCAGCTAACAGGAACACACTGGTCATACTGGTCTCTCCTGACCTCTGGTCCTTAGGCCTAGACTAAACTGTGGTGGCCTAGTGGTTAAGGTACTGGACCAGAAAGTCCTGGGTTCAAATCCCACCTCTGCCAAGCTGCCACTGTTGGGTCCTTGAGCAAGGCCCTTAACCCACAATTGCTTGGATTGTAAGGTTGTACCAATTGTAAGTCGCTCTGGATAAGGGTGTCTGCTAAATGCTGTAAATGTAAATGTAAACTGCACATCAATAAAAGGATTAAGGAAGCTATGATATGGCTGTCAGAAGGAGTCTGGATTAACTCTGCTCACACTTATGTCCAGAAATATTTATCTAATTCCACGTCTAACGTTCTTTCACACCTCAAGCACCCTCGCCCAGCTCCCTGCACACCAGTTCCCACGCTGATCAGCCCTCCCTCCCTCATCACCTGCTCATTAGTTTCCCGTTTCCCTGTTTAGTTGCAACATCTCACACGCTTTGTTGGTGTCTCTGCATGTTTGTTTTGTTTTCACATCGTGTTCTGATCTGCCTGACCTCATTACCTGCTCTGCCCACTGGACAGCCTGCTCATTTCTGAACTCTGCCTGATACTTATCTGTGGTAGTGTGCCTGTCTGTACCACCTACCTGCAAACCTGTGAATACTATGTGAATGTGTCTCACCTGTTTTGGTTTGAGCCCTCTGTTTAATAAGTGACTAAAGTCAAATATATAGCTTTGTTCAAAATATTTCCTGGCCCCAAGGTCCCAGGGTTTCGTTTTGACAGTGCGTGGCAGATTTCATTCTTACAGCGTGTGATCAGTCATAGAGAACAAGCAGGTAAGGAGGTGATTCACCTGTGTGTGATTTTCGTAAGCCCTCTCACAGACAGAGCACGACCATGCCCTCCACTGCCACATGGTGGTTAATACGTTATTTCTTGTTGCTGTTACCTTACACTCTTTAAGTTTTCTGGTGTCACCCAGGGTTCCACCATTCGTACCTGGTGCATGCCTGGGGTCTGGACTGCTTTGCATCAAGGTTTGTGAAAGGCAGGTCCATGAATCTGTAATTCTGATTTGAGCCCATGTTCTGTTTTAAAAAGTACTGTATTAGTAAAAGTACTGTAAAAGTAATGTAAGGTGTGTGTGGTGTTGAAATATACTGGTGTGTCAGGTGAACTGAAGTCCCCGAACCTGAGATACGCCCTGTGCTCATACTTTACCTTGGCTAGATTTCAACAACAAAAGAGGCTTTGTATCAACAGAGGGAATGCAACAAGGGCACTTGGTTTTTTTTGGCATGAATTGCTGTGAAACTAGTTCTGTGCCATAGTTATAAATTAAAATTCTTTGTGCTCTATTATGATCTTAATGGAGTAGACTGGGGCTTAGTGCAGTGCAGCTCGGGGGAAGTAATGGAGAGAGAGAGCGAGAGAGAGAGAGTTGTGAACCCTTTAGAATTTTCTATATTTCTGCATAAATATGACCTAAAACATCATCAGATTTTCACACAAGTATTAGTGAGTGACAAAAGTATGTGACCCTTTGCTTTCAGTATCTGGTGTGACCCCCCTGTGCAGCAATAACTGCAGCTAAACGTTTCCTGTAGCTGTTGATCAGTCCTGCACACCGGCTTGGAGGAATTTTAGCCCATTCCTCCGTACAGAACAGCTTCAGCTCTGGGATGTTGTGGGTTTCCTCACATTAGCTGCTCGCTTCAGGTCCCTTCCACAACATTTCCATTGGATTAAGGTCAGGGCTTTGGCTTGGCCATTCCAAAACATGAACTTTATTCTTCTGTAACCATTCTTTGGTAGAACGGTTGTGGGCTTAGGGTCGTTGTCTTGCTGCATGACCCACCTTCTCTTGAGATTCAGTTCATGGACAGATGTCCTGACATTTTCCTTTAGAATTCTCTGATATAATTCAGAATTCATTGTTCCATCAATGATGGCAAGCCGTCCTGGCCCAGATGCAGCAAAACAGGCCCAAAACCATGATCCTACCACCACCATGTTTCACAGATGGGATAAGGTCTTATGCTGGAATGCAGTGTTTTCCTTTCTCCAAACATGACGCTTTTCTTTTAAACCAAAAAGTTCTATTTTGGTCTCATCCGTCCACAAAACATTCTTCCAATGGCCTTCTGGCTCGTCCACGTGATCTTTAGCAAACTGCAGATGAGCAACAATGTTCTTTTTGAAGAGCATTCCATGCACACCATTGTTGTCCAGTGTTCTTCTGATGGTGGACTCATGAACATTAACATTAGCCAATGTGAGAGAGGCCTTCAGTTGCGTAGAAGTTACCCTGGGGTCCTTTGTGACCTCACCAACTATTACACACCTTGCTCTTGGAGTGATCTTTGTTGGTCGACCACTCCTGGGGAGGGTAACAATGGTCTTGGATTTTCTCCATTTGTACCCAATCTGTCTGACTGTGGATTGGTGGAGTCCAAACTCTTTAGAGATGGTTTTGTAACCTTTTTCAGCCTGATGAGCATCAACAACTTTTTTTCTGAGCTCCTCAGAAATCTCATCTGTTCATCCACCCAACCATCCGTCCATCCATCTACCTATCCACCATTTATCTCTCTATCTTTACATTATTCCCCCAAGCTGCACTGCATTAACCTCCAGTAAGATCATAATAGAGGACAAAATATTTGAATTTATAACTATGGTGCAGAGCCATCCCTCTATTTATCTGTCCATCTATCTATAGATCTATCCATCTACAGTATTTGAGTTATGCTTTCTCTTTGGGGAGCACTGTTTCCTCCCTGGTGTATGTCCATTAACACAATAGCATTTAAGTGTTTTTCTTATAGTGAGCAGAGGGAAATGAAATAATTACAAAAAGCAGCTGATATGTCCTGATAAACCTGCTTGTGAACGGATTTTGTGCAAACATGGCTTAATGAATAATGGAGACCCGCTGCAAAATGGCTTAAAGGCATTACAGGAATTTAGGCTTACATCAAAGAGTACTGAAGTATACATTCAGCTGGGGTTTGTGCCAGTGGAAGCATTAAACAACGTTTCAAGAATCCTTTATTGCTTCCTGAGGTATGAGGCAAGCAGGTCTAATGGCTTTCAGCACAGTGTGAGTGCAAAATCCTAACTTTTTATGCTTTCATGTGGAATGAGATCTGATAAAAGTCCAACACTTGACCATATGGCATTTATTTTTAGTTTAAACAACATGAAACAACAGTATCAGTAAGGAGGAAAACACTGTCTTCTACAGCTCCGAATCAGAAAGAGTTGGGACAGTATGGAAAGGGCGAAAAAAAAAAACATGCAGTGTTTCTTACATTTACATTGACTTTAATTTCATTGCAGACAGCATGAACCAGAGATATTTCATGTTTTTGTCTGATCAACTTCATTTCATTTGTTAATAAACATCCATTCCTGCATTTCAGGACTGCAAGACATTCCAAAAAAAGTTGTGAAAAAGCATGAACCACTTTTTAATGTTGCCATTCCTTCACACAACACTTAAAAGACGTTTTGGCACAGAGGATACCAAGTGATTTAGCGTTTCAGGTGTTATTTTGTCCCTTTCTTCCTGCAAACACATTTTAAGGTGAGGTGATCGTTGTCACATTTTTTCTTTCAAAATTCTCCACACATTCTCTGTTGCAGGTCAGTCCAATACCCATACCCTCTTGTAATGTGTGCAGCATGTGGTTTTGCATTGTCTTGTTGAAAAATGCACGGACACTCCTGGAAAAGATGTCGTCTTGAAGGCAGCTTATGTTCCTCTAAAATCTCAGTGGACTTTTCTGCATTAATGCTGCATCTCAGAAGTGTAAATGGCCTTTGCCAAGGGCCCTGACCCGACCCCATACCATAACAGAGCCTGACTTTTGGATTTGTTTTTAAACATTTCAGTAATGTTCTCAGACATTTGTTGACAAATTGGAGATCCTCTGCCCACGTTTATTCCCCAAAAACTCAACCTTTCGTGGATCGCACTTGGGCGCTGTAATATATATATCAGATAAACGCCTATTGCTGCTGGTTTTTCTCCTGCACCCCCACACAAATCTCATGAAACATAGCTGCAAAACAGGACATGGTCCAGTTTCGATCTGGACTATATTTATAACCGAGTGACCTTTGCAAATCATCTCTGCAAAGAAGGCTGGAGCAACTTTCTTGAATCACGTTATCATAACTGCGGTGATTAACTGTCTCATAAATATGGTGTTTTAGTTGCTGAGGGTATGGGTCACTCAGAAATGTGAAAGACAGCCAGAAAAACTCTGATCTGTGTAAATAATTGGCTATGATAAGTAAACGGGATTAAGATATGGTAGTCTGTTTTTGGTCTGGACAGTCCAGGGATTTAGATCATTTAGTAAAAACTCTTATCCAGAGTAAGTTACAACTGAGCTGAGCATCTGAAAACCTACTTTTCCTGGTCGGGGTCAAATGTGGTCAGATGCCGATCCCGTATACCTCTGGCCAGTCAATCACAGGGCCAGTAGAGGTCACTATTGCAGCCTGTTGGGTTGAAAAGCCTTCCTTCATTTAGAGGTAGTCAATCGTGTTTGCATGTGGTGGGGTAGTGCCCGCGATGGTGGGCACCTGGTTTGTTTGTTGTTTATTTAACATCACATCAGCATGGATGGCTATTCATGACAGGAGCAAGGTTATACTGATACTTAGACACACTCACTCATGCTGCGGACAATTATAGATCCACCAATCAAGCTAACGTATGTCTTTGAAATGTGGGAAGAAACCAGAGTATCCAGAGTAAACCCACACGGACACTGGGAGAACATGCAAACTCCACCCAATCATAGGTTCTGCTCCACTATGCCACCCACCGAGCACCTGGTCATGACTTGCTCTTTCTAAAACATGTTGGTTATGTAATTTTGCTTCGACAGGCTTTGACTTCGGCACCAATGTCTTCCGAGAAATACAGGGGTGCTTGTTTTTTTAGCCCATTCCTCCGTACAGAACAGCTTCAGCTCTGGGATGTTGGTGGGTTTCCTCACATTAGCTGCTCACTTCAGGTCCTTCCACAACTTTTCCATTGGATTAAGGTCAGGACTTTGACTTGGCCATTTCAAGACATGAACTTCATTCTTCTGTAACCATTCTTTGGTAGAACGGCTTGTGTGCTTAGGGTTGGTGTCTTGCTGCATGACCCACCTTCTCTTGAGATTCAGCTCATGGACAGATGTCCTGACATTTTCCTTTAGAATTTGCTGGTTTCATTCAGAATTCATTGTTAATTGGCCCAGATGCAGCAAAACAGGCCCAGTCCATGATGCTACCATGTTTCATAGATGGGATGAGGTTCTTATGCTTGAATGTGATGTTTTCCTTTCTCCAGACATAACGCTTCTCATTCATTTAAAAGCTCTACTCTCATGTCAACCTTTTCTTGGCAGCCTTCTGAATTGTCCAAGGTTCTCCTGAAGGTGGACTCATGAACATCAACATTAGCCTGTGTGAGAGAGACCTTTAGTTGCTTTATTGGTTGACTGAGTAACAATGGTCTTGAAATTCCTCAGTTTGCATGCAGCCTGTCTGACTGTAGATTGGTGGAGTACAAACTCTTTAGAGATGGTTTTGTAACCTTAAAAAAGATGTGACCTGAGAATCTGATGGTATTTTAGGTCATATGTAAGCAGAAACTTAAACAATTCTAAAGGGTTCACAAGCTGCCAAGCACCACCGTAAAGCAAGTGTTCAGGCAATGTGGCAAAATAGGTCATGATGACACAATTACTGGCAATAAAACAATGAAATATGATTATAAATGCATTATATCATAAGTAATGTCTACTTAATGATTCAGATCAGATGAATCATTATCAGGTGTGTAAAAGCTACTATAAATTACATTTCTTCTTATTGATCTAGTGCAGCATAAATCCTTTGCTAGATAAGCACCATGTTTAAAAACTGAACAGTGTTTAAAAACTCCACCACCCAAACAGTACCTGACCTGTCCTGGTCCTGTCGAAGTATGTAGAGAAACAGATGGACTACAGTCTGTAATTGTAGAACTACAGTGCAGTGACCAGTAAGACTTAAATAAAGAAAAAGCAGAATGTTAATTGAGAAAAAAAGAATGCCTAAGACTTTTGCACAGTACTGAATATCTTCTAGGATCTGCTTACAAAAAATCTGGCACCCCTAACCCCAAATGAGGCCCAGATTCTTCTTGAATTCCTGCTTAACGTACACTCAATCGTTCATCTTCAAAAAGTTCATTCGCAGGGGAACCTGCAAGGAGAACATGCAAAATCCACACAGGCAGAGTTTATATTGAATTAATTCAGGGATCCTTGGAGCTGTGAGACGACTGTGTTAAGCACTGATACCCAAGGTCCTGATTTTTAAATCCTGAGGACTTCATATTACCCCCATCAATACTGCACCTATTGATCTGTGTCTTTTGAGTAATTAAGGGTGTGTCCACCTAATGATGTAAAATGGCAAAGTAATTACATCCATCAGCAGCATTATATAATTTGCTAAACCTGAAAATCGTTTAGAGATTGTGTGAAACTTAACCAACTTAATCCTGTTTTATTCCAGAATATCCTGGTCAGGGTCATGGGATTGTGGTAGCCTAGAGGTAAAGGTACTGGACTATGGACCAGAAGCTCCAGGATTCAAATGCCACCTCTGCATAGCTGCCACAGTTGGGTCCAAGACCCTTAACCCATTATTGCCTGGATTGTAACATCTGTAACTGCTAAAAAACTGTATCAGTTGTAAGTCCTTCTGGATATGGGTGTCTGATAAATGTCTAGATGTAGATTTAGATGTCATGTCCAGAGCCTAACCCAAAAATCATGGGGTGCAGACCAGTCCATCCCAGAGTTCCATAATTGCACCTGACTTTCCCATGGCATGCACAGCCAGGGTTTTGAACCCAGGTCCTCAGGAACTGTTGTTTCCAGCAACTGGCTCTTAACACTGAACCACAGCAGCCGGTAGCTGAAACACATTTTTTGAGTTATCAAACAAGCAGTTTTGTTCATGGACAGGATTGCATGCTGGCTTTGTCTGTAGCTCATCCTACCCGCACAGTCATGCTGAAACATATTTCAAACATTCACCAGTATCAGATCTGTCGGAAGCTTCATTTCACACTTGGTCATTTTTCATAGTGAATCAGCTAAAATATCGGTGAAAAATCTGTTAGACTCGCAACTTAGTCCTACTCATTCAAGATCCTAGAGCCTGAGAGTACCGTGACATATGGGAATATGGGAGATACGGGAGATATGGGAGAGCCTGGAAATTTTGCCAACTCATAATTGCATTTTTCTTTTCTCTTCTGAACAGATAAAAGATCTTTTGACCTTTCATCCTTTTTCTTCCACAAGCAGTAATGGCCCGTCTAGACTGGACTACACATCTCATGCTCTGCAAATGACCCGAGGAGAGTTTGTGGGACCGCTGCGCCAGAACTCTCACTCTGGTGCCCTGTTAAGGCCTCAATAAAGTGCAACTATGCTGCTTATCGAACTCAACGCTGCTGCCAACTTCATGACACCATAAAAGAAAACAGAACCGAAGTAAGGGTGCAGGAAGGGAAACGGCGGTGGACGCTGAGGGTGCTGCAACGCCTCCTAGTGGAGCAGTGCAAATCATGCAGTGAGTTTTCACCTATGTTTATTATCCATGTTTTCCAATGTAGGCACAGTGATATCGCAGTGGCTAAGATACCAAACTTTTAACCACAAGGTTGAGGGACCCAGCAATGCCAAGCTGCCATTGTTAGGTCCTTGAGCAAGGCTTTTAACCATTAATTCCTTAGCATTTACATTTTTGTCATTTAGCAGACGCCCTTATCCATTTACAGTTGATACAGTCTTACAATTCAAGCAATTGTGGGTCAAGGGCTTTGCAGCTTGGCAGAGGTGGGATTTGAACCTTGAAGCTTCTGGTCTACAGTCCAGTACCTTAACCGCTAAGGTTAAGCTGTACCTTGTAACATTGTATTGGTTGTAGTCCAGGTAAGAAAATCTTCTAAATGATTTAAATGCTAATGTTTTAATTTCAGAGTCCATGGATTAGTTAAGTAAAAAGTCTGGAATCTAGTGGTTTTTGTCATCCTGCATGACTAAGAACTACAAATACAGACCACTGTTGTAATCTGGGGGTACACCTGGTCTGGTCATGTGACAACCACAAAACCAGCCTACACCAAAGAGCACTGACACTCTGGAACCTGCCCCTGGAAAATGGGTTGCATGAAGAGGAACAATCTGGACTTTTACTAACGCCAACACTACTGGGGAACTGAGAAGGCTGTGCCAAGGAACTGAGACTCTGAGACTCTGTAACCAACACATTACCTCACCAGAGGTGGGATACGAAGCTGCTCTGGTTCATATCCCACCTCTGGTGAGGTGAGGTTCCTTGGTTCAGATTTTAAATAGTGATGTTAAGGGGACAGAGAGTCAAAATGAGAGACTGCCACACACTAATTGTTCTCACACAAGGAGATCCGTACCCCTCCCACGCATGTTTGACCCCCAAAGTGCAGTTTGTCTGACTAGAGTGATTGCTCTGTACCATGCCTGGGTATAGAAGAGGTGGGTGCAGGCACGGTTTGGTTCTACTCGGGCACCGTTAGTGATGACACTACATGTGTGCCGTCCCCAAGTTCAACTGAACCATGGAACAAGAATAGTCATGTCAGCTGCCTCCATACAAATCTCATTATTATTCCTGGTGGGAAGGTCAGGCCAGAACTCTATCCCATGCCACCTTCCCCTGGGGAATGCAGACAATTCTGGGGTGTGCTTCCAGAGGGAAGTACCTGGAACAGCTCTAGAGGGAGTCCACCATCTTTGTGAGATGCCCAAACCACCTCAACTGACTCCTTTCAATCTGAAGAAGCAACTGCCCTGCTCTGAGATTCCCCTGGATTGACCATTATTGGATCTGTCCAGTAACGCACATAGGAACCTCATTTCTGTCGCCTGCACCCGTGACATTATTGTTTCGGTCACTACCCAAAGCTCATAATAATAGGTACAGACAGGAACACAGACTGATGGGTAAACAGAGAGCTGTGTCTGAGGAATAAGCTCCAGCTTCCCCACCCCAGACTGGTACAATGACTCAAAACTGCTTACACTGACCCAATCCATTTGTCTTGTTCCACCATTCACGAGCAAGATCTTGTGTTACTTGAACTCCTCCACTAGGGGCAACCTACTGTTTTCTAGGAGAGTACCATGGCATTGAACATACAGTGTGGAAAATATATTTGTTACACTGCCGATTTTGCACGTTTTCCCACCTACAAAGCATGTAGAGATGTGTCATTTTATCGTAGGTGCACTTCAACTGTGAGAGACAGAATCTAAAAAAATCCAGATAATCACATTGTATGATTTTTAAGTAATTAATTTGCATTTTATTGCATGACATAAGTATTTAATCACCTATTCCGCACTCATTACCTGTATTGAACTCGTTACCTGTATAAAAGACACCTGTCCACACACTCAATCAATCACACTCCAACCTCTCCACCATGGCCAAGACCAAAGAGCTGTCTAAGGACACCAGGGACAAAATTGTAGACCTGCACAAGGCTGGGATGGGCTACAGGACGATAGACAAGCAGCTCAGTGAGAAGGCAACAACTGCTGGCGCAATTATTAGAAAATGGAAGAAACACAAGATGACTGTTGATCTTCCTCGGTCTGGCCTAGCCAGTCTCTTTGAACGTTACAAATGTAACTGAAATTCCTTTTGTCTCTTTAAAGATGATCCACAGATCCACATCCACATTTAGAATAAATGAAGTACTAACCAAAATTGTCTTGGGTATATGTTTTATTCCATACAAACTAAACAAACACTAAAAATTTGTTTTTTTTAAACATTTGTTTAGACCTCAGCTCTCTGAAGTGGTATGACGCTCATCCTAAGGTCCCAGTGCCATAAAGGCAGAATAAGGATATAATAAATAACAGACGGTCTAATTATCATGAAGTGACACTGAACAGTCACATGAGGAACTGATCACAGAACTTAATCTGTATGTAACCGAAAGCACCAAAATTCAGAAACGCTGCCTGAACCAAGTAGAGAACAAAATGGAACTGCTGTGACAAAGCAAATATTTGAAGCTCGGAGGAAGTTTATAGATGAACCACATGAAGAAATGATTGTTAAAGCCATACAAACAGGATGTCTGATGCAAGCAGATGTAAACTTTCCATTATGCAATGAAAGAGTCCATAAAAAACAACATCCCAGCGCTGGACGGGTTTAATAGCAGTGTTTGCTCTGTGATGCACCAGGACATTCCACATTCTCACATCCTGCTGAGTGAAAAGTCCCAAAGAACCTTAATCATTTCAGTCCTGAGTCACGACAAACAGCAAACAAACATCAGCTTACATGGTTTACATCAGCTGGCCTGATGTTTGTTACACTGATAGATAACAAAATAACTCACCAAGAAAGAGCTGTTGGAATCGAATGAAGCTGTATATTTGTGAATATAATGATGATATATGTAAGTGTTTACATTATTACAGCAAAATGATAAGTTCATTGCGGAAAACTGTATAATTGAAAGGAGGCTCTAGTTACCCTGTTAGGCCGCCTCTAGCCTGGATACAAGATGAGATACGGTTGGGCATGGATGCATCCAGGTTCCGTATGGTATCCTGCAGCACATTTGCCCACAGATGTTGCAGCTGGGCCTGTAGATCCTGCACACTCGTAGGCTGCTGAGTCTGGTGTTCCGGCTGGTCCTATAAATGCTCGATTAGCAATAAGTCTGGTGACCGGGCAGGCCAAGGAAGTGTTCCAATCTGGTGGAGACATTCCTGGGAAACCCTTGTATGTGGGTGAGCATTATCCTGTGGATCAAATGATCCTTTCTACTGGTGGTCTGTCTGCTTGTTTTGTGTGGGTGTGTGTGTGTGTGTGTGTGTGTGTGTGTGTGTGTGTGTGTGTCCAATGATGATGCCCGACTGGGCAAAATGTCTTTGAGTGAGACCTGTCAAGCAGTCAACGATCTCTCACCAAGGGGTACACTACCCAAAAGTAGCTTCTAAGAGTCTTTTTTATAGGGCAGTGGGGGAAGCTCTGTTACACCCTCTTGTGGCAAGACCCAGTGTCTAATCAGACCCACACTCTTTACTAATCTACGTTTTATTCTTTTACTTTAGTATTTTAGCTACATCATTGTCTTAATTGTAATTCTTTTATTCTTACAGGTTAATCTTTGTCTATTTTACCTGTTAAGACACCCTCTAGTCAGTATTCTCTGAAACAAGCTTTAGGCTGGTGATGTTAGATACTTTTGATCCCAGACCGTTGTAGTTTTGGCAGGGCTGCAGGTACTATTAACAGTTTTAGTTCAGGGATCCAGGTACTCTTGGTCCCAAACCATTTTCATTTGACAGGAATCCAGGTACTTTTGATTCCAAACTGTCTTAGTTTTGGTTTTGCCAAAGATCCAGGTACTACTGATTCCAGACCAGTTTAGTTTTGGGATCCTGGTAGTCTTGATTTTTGGGATCCATGCACTCTGTTGATCCAAAACTGTTTTAGTTTTGTCAGGGATAAAGGGGAATACAAATTCCCACACCGTATTCTTGCACAAGTGACATTCTGATTTACAGTGCATTCATTCACTCATTCATGCATTTAAATCAAGCATCTCTTTTAATCTGATTCCTGACTTTTCACAGTTTTATTTTGGTTTACTGTATTTATGGCATTTTCTGTGTTGTAAAGCACTTTGAACTACCGATGCATGAAAAGTGCTATATAAATAAAGATTATTATTATTATTATTATTATTATTATTATTATTATTATTATTATTATTCACATTACATACTTATTGTAGAATAATGTTAGAAATGTTATGTATTTGGAAATGATAAATAAGGTAATAAATGCATGTTTTGCTCTTGATCCGGCTATAGACCATATTAAACTATTTTGTTCGAGTAATAATCATTATTAAAATACAAATGCAATAAAGGAAGCAAATAAAAAAGCAAAATAAATGCGTTGTTTGGATTTATTTCGAAACCATAACGCGCTTTTGTTTCGTTACAGCTCTTTTGGCCTGCTAGTTCTCCGTAGTGTGACGTTGCAAGTATGGATGTGTGTAGTTTACGGTAGAGTAGTGCGAGAAACAGCCTCCATAAAGTTTGTTTAATAATGGTTATCTTAAGACTCTCATATGTGTAGCAGGGTTAGGCGTACCTTTATAATTTATCCTACAAAATAGACCTCAGCTGTTACTGAAGGTTTATTCGGTGGCTATTTTGTTTTGGAAGCTCCGGAGACTGTATGACTGGTGCAAGGCCGAATCTTAAACGAGCCCGTGTTCCCTTTTGAAGTGCACTACATTTGAGACACATACGTTTGAGATGAGTGACGTTTAAGCCATATGCAGTGCACTTTACGCTACGTAGGCAGGCATTTGTAATACAGCTCTAGTTATGTTTGTTTTGCTGTTTGCCTGTGTTTGAGTATTTCGGTAGTATGGATGTCACCGCGGGTTCGATACTCGGAGTTTTATGCGCTGTTTCTTTGATTGGTGTCATTTTAATTTTACGTTTAATCTTCGTCCTGAGGACAGAATGTAAGCCGGGCAGAAAGGGAACCGTGTGTGTTCTGATTGTGGTCGGATCAGGTGATAATGCACCCCACATTAATATAAACAGTGGATGCTATCTTCAATATACTGTACTGTACACTGGCAGGCCACTTTATTAGGTACACTGTTTAACTGCTCGTTAACGCATATATCTAATCACATGGTAGAACTCAACGCATTTGGGCAGGTAGACATGGTCAGGACGACCTGCTGAATTTCAAACCGAGCACCACAATGGGTACAAAAGGTGATTTAAGTGACTTTGAACGTGACATGGTTGTTGCTGCTAGACGGGCTGGTCGGACTATTTCAGAAAATGGTCCGAAAAAGAGAAGATATCCAGTGAGGGCAGTTCTCTGGGTGAAAATGCCTTGTTGATGGTAGAGGTCCGAGGAGACTGAAGACAGGTTCAAGCTAATACAAAGGTAACAGTAACTCAAATAATCACCCGTTACAACTGAGGGATGACCACATAACATGTCAAACCTTGAAGCAGATGGGCTACAGCAGTAGAAGACCACACCGAGTGCCACTCCTGTCAACTAAGATCAGGCAACTGAGTCTACATTTCACTTGGACTCACCAAAATTGGACAATAAAAAATAGGAAAAGCGTTGCCTGCCCTGCTGAGTCTCGATTTCTGCTGTGACATTCGGACGATAGATCACCTATAGGATGTGGTGGAACGGGGGATTCACATCATGGATGTGCAGCCGACAAATCTGCAGCAGCTCTGTGATGATATCATGTAAACATGACCCAAAATCTCTGAGGAATGTTTGCAGTTCCTTGGCGAATCTATGCCATGAAGAATTAAGGCAGTTCTGAAAGCAAAAATGGGTTGGACCCAGTACTAGTAAGGTGTACCTAGTAAAGTGGCCTGTCAGTGTACAGTGTAAAATACACTAAACCCTGTATCTGTGTATACTGTTTTGGAGCAGAGCGCACCCCTGACTTGAACACTAACTTCCTCTCATAATATGAATAACACAACATAAACACTGAAGGTCTTATTTCTTTCAATTCACAGGTGGCCACACGACCGAGATCATGCGCCTGATGAGCAGTTTATCTCCGTCCTACACCCCACGCCATTATGTGATAGCGGACACGGACGAGATGAGCGAGGACAAGATTCGCACCTTTGAAGCATCAAAGGAGAAAAGTGCCAAATCTCAGGTAATGATCACATCCAGATATTTACATTCACAGCTTTTAGGAGGCGATTTTTGGTGCTGAGCGACTTGCGCTGGCTCATTTAACCTCTTCGACTACAGTCCCCAAAAACGCCATGCTACTAAAACCCTGTTAGGAGTTTTCTAATAAACATCCATTCCTGCATGGCAATGCAAAACCACATGCTGCACACATTACAAAGGCAAGGCTGTGGACGAAGAGGGTATGGGTGCTGGACTGTCCCCAATAGAGAATGTGTGCAGAATTTTGAAATGAAAAACGCAACATCGATGACCCGTACACATCTTAAGACGTATTTGCAGGATGGAAGAATGGAACAAAATAACAGCTGAAACACTAAATCGCTAGGTATCCTCTGTGAGAAAATGCTTTTTAAGTTTTATGAGAAGGAATGCGTTGTGGGCCTGAAACGCAGGAATGGATGTTTTATTAACAAATGAAATGAAGCTGACCAGAAAAAAAACCATGAAATGGTATGGCTTCTCTTTGTCCCACTCCAGTATACCATTCACCGGATCCCACGCAGTCGAGAGGTTCGTCAGTCCTGGAGCTCGTCAGTGATCAGTACTCTCTACGCTCTGCTCTACTCCCTTCCTCTGGCCTTCAGACTGAGGCCTGATGTGGTAGGTCTACCAGTAGACCCCTGTTGTGACGGTATCGCCACATCATCCTATATTCTTTGTGCTCTTGACAGCAGAATAAGCCACAAACCTTTAGAAAAGTGTATGTGGGTGTGTTACATGATATCACCACTAGATGTCATCGGTTTCTCTCTTATGTTTCTAATCTGCGTTAAATAAGGCGGCTCATCTGTATTGTTTTGCTGTGGTGGTAACACTGTTGGGAACTCGATAACCTTTATAAAAAATAAATCAGGGAGGTCCTGTATAATACAACTCCATTAATGCATATAATGTCTTTTTCAGCGGGTCTGGAACTGATTCATTCAATTTACATGAAACATTTGCTCGGTACTCGTTTCCAATACTCTACAAGAGTTCTGGATCGAATTAAGGACGAGAGCCGAGGTGCCACTGTATGAATCTGGCTGGCCCTTCCAACAAGCTACATCAGGATTATGGCTGGAATTTTCAATAGTGTGATGATCCAGGATGCAACTAGGTCCAAACAAATGGTTAAATGAGCACAGTCAAGTGTTTTACATGACCGTCCTCTGACCTTACGACAAATCAAAACTTGTTGTGGTTTTTGTGTTGATGTTGGTGCATTAATGGCAGAAACAAGTCACGTTCCAGTTGGCTCCTGGTAGAGCTTGTGTAAACTGAAATGCCTATGTTTGACAAACATTTATGCGATGCCATAGTTTGTATAAATCGTCTAATGGTCTAGGAACTCTAGGTGGCGTTGCGGTCTACCACACTAAGCCATGTTTGAGTCCCTTCAGTGCCCCATACAGATACTATTGGCTGTGTCATCCCATGGTGCTCCTACAGCAATCCTCTCCTCATCCCATCCAGGGCACACTTAAGTCTGGACCCTTTGTTCTCCAGATTAAGCTCTGGACCTCTGAAACTGACCAGGATACCATTTTCACAATTTGGGTGGTGCAGTGGTTTGTGCAGTCGTCTCACTGCTATGAAGACTCAGGTTTGAGTCTGAGGTCGGTTGATCTCTCTGAAGTGTCCCAGTGTGAGCATGTGTGTGTCCCCTGTGACGAACAGGACTGGACTTGGTTCCCCAGGTGACCCTATATTTTTGGTTGAGTGGGTATGGAATGCGAGTGAAATGGTCTAATTTAATTTAAAATTAAGGGATTTGATTTAGCTGGTTTTGCATTAGAGCAATGGCTGTCAGTGTTGAGGGGGCGCCCCCTAAGGGTGGCTTGGAGCTGTTGCATTGCAAATTATTCAAGAAGCAGCTTTTAAATTTGTATGAATTACATGTTTCAAATAAATTTCAGTGAAGTTCACAGCATTTAGCAGATGCCCTTATCCAGAGCGACTATTGATGAAATATTACAATCCAGGCAGTTGTGGGTTAAGGGTCTTGCTCAAGGACCCAACAATGGCAGCTTGGCAGAGGTGGGATGGGATCCATAGTCCAGTACCTTAACCGCTAGGCTACCACAGTCCCATCATCAAAGGTGGACACTGAAGAAAAGTTGAAGGACCTGCATTAGAGCGTGGGTTGCATTCTTTCAGAGTCAAACATTTAGGACGGTTTTGCTTCAGTAAGGGATTTAGCAGCCTTCCAGAGGACATGTTAAATTTTTCCAGCGGGTTCTGGACTTGTCGTTAGCATCACATGACGTTTTGTGATCAGTAATATCCCCCACGTTTGCTATTCTGGGCCTTCACAGGCTGGATAGAGCCAGTTTGCTGCCAGCAGATGATGATACGTTTGTGATTATCTGTACCAGAAAGACCAACATCTGGCGTTTCTCATCCTGTCTGCAGCCGAGTGAAAGGGGTGGGGTGGAGGGGTTGAGAACTGGAGCCTGGTTCTGCCTCTGCTCTGGCTGTGGGAGTGGGCGGTCTGGTTCTCAGGCTGTGGCAGGACCGGACCGGTTCCTCGCCTCCAGCTGACAGAGGAACGAGAGGAGGAGCATCGGCGCTCGGGACGACTTCTAACAACGTTAGTGCAGGAGAGAAAGTCGGGATTAGTACAGAGACTAATGGGAGGGGAAACGGCACTCCTCTTATCTCTAATCTCTAATTAGCACCCTCGGCTCACTCCCATTCATCACTTCTGCTCTTGCTTTCACTGGAGTGTGTTCACATGGGAGCCAGAGGGAGGAGGAAACCAAACTACACCCAAACGTCCAAGCTGCTTAAATTGCTTACAGGAGGATGTTTGAAGGTTTTACTTAATGCACCCTTCAGCCTTTAGCATTTCATGCTTCGGTAATATTCTTTAGGGCAGAGAGAATTTATTTCACTAGTGCTATTCACAATGGAGAATTGTCTCAAAGCTGCTTTACAAAAACGTAGGCCCAAAGTTGTAATAGAAAATGTCCTTAAACTTTATAAGGAAGAAGCCTTGGGAGGACCGATACTCAAAAAGGGACCCAACCTCCTTGGGTGGCCTAGATCAGTCGTTCCCAACCTTTTTTCCTTGGAGCCCCCCCTACGAGTATCTAAGAAAAACTGCCACACAGCCCACACACACAGACCAAAAGAATCAAGTGAATCATTGCAAGTCTTTATTGGCAAAAATAAACATGAATTTTAGCTTTTATCCTTTTATCTTTAATTACTACAATCGAACATAAGCTTATTGAATATCCTTTTAATTAATTTTATGTCGTTTCTCTCAGTAAGTGTGTTGTTTTAATTTTATTTGACATGTTCAAACTGTGTTATATGACAACAAGGTAGCCAGGTCTGCTTATTCTACAGACGTTTTTTCCATTGATATATGGGGTATTTCCCTGGAGGGATCTGGCAACCCCAGACTTGAACGCACCAGGGAATTAAAGGGTGTTATAATCGCGTTATAGTGCTGCGTTCGCTGCCAGCGGATTTATGATTGCTTTATTTTAGGCGAGGTGCAGTCATACTTCCTTCGTGGTCTGACTCAGAGCTCATAGGGGTTCTCTACGTTCATGACGTCTGAGTCTCACGTCTGCATTCCTGGGCGAGACTTCTAACCCCCCGGCCCCACCCCACCGTTTGTTTTTACCAAACTTGAGCATGTGTGTGAGATTCGAGCCGCCACAGGGGCCAAATTCTCAGGAGGATTCGGAGGGAAATGGGAGGTCAGGCTCAGGAAGAGTAAGGAGAAGGAGGAGGAGGAGGGCTTTACTCAAACCTCTGTTTGCCATAAAAGGGCATGTATGAATCACAGCAGCCGTTAGCACAGCCCACCACCTCCAGATGTGTCAGCACAATCCTGGAGCCTGACGGTATTTCGGCAAACTTATGCTGTGCGGCCTGGATGAGACTTACTGTGAGTGCAGCTCATGAGATGAACAGCTTAGATAAGCACTTCAGTGGAAGGAAATCATTTAACCGTGCCACTTTAAACCACTAGAAGGTGTTTCACGTGATTTATGATTAGATTATGTTAGAGCTGTTGGAGCTTCCATGTTCGTATGCTGTTTTTGATCTAACTGGCACAAAATAGACCTGAACTTTAAGCGCTCGTCCTTTTCAGTTACATTAACAGTAAGTGAATAAGGTTTAATGCGTTTGCATTGTCAAACCAAACCATGGTGTGAATCTCCACATCTCATGAAGTTCCACCACATCCCAAAGACGCTCTATTGGACTGAGATCTGGTGACTGTGGAGGCCGTTTGAGTTACAGTGACTCATGATCATGTTCATAAACCAGTTTGAGATCTTTTGAGCTTTGTGACATGGAAGTAGATATCAGAAGATGGTACACTGTGTTCATGAAGGGATGCACATGATCAGCAACAATACTCAGTTAGGCTGTGGGGTTTAAACGATGCTCAGTGGGTATCAAGAATCTCCTCCGCACCATTACACCACCAGCAGCCTCAACTGTTTATTCACGACAGGATGGATCCATGCTTTTATGTTGTTTACACCAAATTCTGACCCGATCATCTGAACGTCACAGCAGAAATCAGACACATCAGACCAGTTTTGGTGAGACCATGCAAATTGTAGCCTCAGTTGCCTGTTCATAGTTTACAGAAGGTTCTTGAGGACCTGAATCCCACTGGGCTGCAACTTAAATGGTGCTGTTACTGGGCCCTGTGATGGACTGGCATCCCACCAGGAGCATTTTCGCCTGCACCAATGAAAATCAGGATAAGCTCTGTACCTTGACCAGGATAAACAAGGCCAGAACATGAACTTTAGTTTTTACTCTTTATTCATGGCACTGTGGTTATGCTGCCACCTGACAGATCCAGAGACCTCGGATCGAGTCCTGGGCCAGCCGGTATCTACATGGAGTTTGCATGTTGCTCCCTGTTTGCCGGTTGAGCCCTGGGCCCCCTTTGCGACCCTGAATGGAATTAAGTGGGTATGGAAAGTGAGTGAGTGAAATGTGTTTTGTAAAAAAAAAAAGAAGCAGAGAGAAACTTCCAGAGTGAAAGCCACTAATTAGGTGCAAATATGTACGCGATTGTTATTCCTGTGGTCACAGAGCTGCTTGTGATGAATGGGGTTTCGCTCTGGGATTATGGGTACATTTACATTACATTTACATTGAGTCATTTAGCAGACGCTCTTATCCAGAGCAAATACAACTGATACAGTCTTACAGTCCAAACAGTTGTGGGTTTAGGGCCTTGCTCATGATGAGCAGCATAGCAGAGGTGGGATTTGAACCCTGGACCATTTGGGTCCACAGTCCAGTATCTTAATCGCTGCACATTGAGGATTTGGTGGCTCAGCTGTCTGATTGTACCTCATACCTCACTTTGGAAAATGGTTTGGATAGTGGGAGCCTATTTCTATATTTCCTAGAGAAAATGTGTTCTAAACCCCATCTGTGTTCAATTGCGTCTGCATAATGAGCTGACTGCAGACATGCACTCTCAGTCGCGCTGACATCACATGCACCCTCAGCCACAAGCGCAAACTGAAGGAACAATAAGTTTCTACAAACTTTTTTCCAATTTGATACTTTGGGGGCTCTGTAGGTTTCTTTGCTGTGCCTTGTGTAATTGTGCATGTGACAAATACATCTGAATCTGAGGATATCCTTAAGGTGGTTTTAATTTTCCGGTTTTTAATTTTAATTTGAAGGTGAAATTAGAGTCGGGTGTTTTCAACCAATGGGATGCCAATCAGGTGTGAGTGGGCACCCTGTTTTATTTAAAGAACAGGGATCTATCAAAGTCTGCTCTTCACAACACACGTTTGTGGAAGTGTATCATGGCACGAACAAAGGAGATTTCTGAGGAGCTCAGAAAAGAGTTGTTGATGCTCATCAGGCTGGAAAGGTTACAAAACCATCTCTAAAGAGTTGGGGACTCCACCAATCCACAGTCAAGAAAGACTTGTGGTACTAAATGGAGGAAATCCAAGAACCATTGTTAACCCTCCCCAGGAGTGGTCGACCACCAAAAGATCACTCCAAGAGCCAAGGTGTGTAATAGTTGGTGAGGTCACAAAGGAACTTCAGGGTAACTTCTAAGCAACTGAAGGCCTCTCTCACATGGCTAATGTTAATGTTCATGTGAGTCCACCATCAGAAGAAACAATGAACAACAATGGTGTGCATGGCAGGGTTTGCAAGGAGGAAAGACACTGCTCTCCAAAAGAAACATTGCTGCTTGTCTGCAGTTTGCTGAAGATCACGGGGACCAAAGCCAGAAGGCTATTGGAAGTTTTGTGGACAGATGAGACCAAATAGACCTTTTTGGCTTTAAAAGAAAAAGCGTTATGTTTGAGAACATAAGAAACCTTTATCCCGTCTGTGAAACATGTGGTGGTGGTAGTATCATGGTTTGGGCTCCGACGTTTGCTGCGCATCTGGGCAGGACGGCTTGCCAATCCCCCCCACCCCGCGCGCCCCCCCCCCTTCGCATCATTGATGGAACAATGAATTCTGTACCCCTCTCGCCAGAGCAAGATTAATCTGAAGGAAAAATGTCAGGACATCTGTCCATGAAACTGCAATCTCCAGAGAAGGTGGGTTCATGCAGCCAAGGAAAACCGACCCCCTAAGCACACAAGCCGTTTACCAAATAATGGTTACAGAAGGAATAAAGTTCATGTTTTTGTAATGGCAAGTCAAAGTACTGACCTTAATCCTAATCAATGGAAAGTTTGTGGGAAGACCTGAAGTGAGCAGCTAATTGTGAGGAAAACCCACCAACATTCCAGAGCTGAAGCCTGTTGTTTTACGGAGGAATGGGGCTAAAATTCCTCCAAGCCGGTGTGCAGGACTGATCAACAGCTACAGGAAACGTTTAGCTGCAGTTATTGCTGCACAGGGGGGTCATACCAGATACTGAAAGCAGAGGGTCACATACTTTTGCCACTCACTAATATGTAGTATTGGATCATTTTCTTAAATAAATAAATGACCAAGTATAATATTTTTGTCTCATTTGTTTAACTGGGTTCTCTTTATCTACTTTTAGGACTTGTGGGAAAATCTGATGATGTTTTAGGTCATTGTTTTGCAGAAATACAGAACATTCTTTCTCATTTTGTGTTTACTTGTGTTGTCTTTGACTAATATTTGAATTGGTTTGATGTTTTGAAACACTTAAGTGTGACAAACGTGCAAAATATAGGAAATCCCGAAGGGGCAAACACTTTTTCACACCACTGTATGACTTCTAAAGGCTCATATAGCATCGATCATCATGTAGCTCATGGTAGGTCAGGCTTACAGGTTAAACAGCACAATAAAGCAAAATCTCAACAGTGCCAATGATCACTGCGGGACCTTTATATTATTTTAATTTGGTGAAATTGTGTGGTTATTTCCGAGATATAACAAATTCAGTGTAGTAGCTAAGCTGAAGCCGTAGATGTTTTCCGTTTTAGAGAGAGAAATAAGGAGCCACACAAGAAAAGCTGCTTTTTTTCCATTCCATCTGCTGAAGAAGCTGAACTTTTCCTTGTGCGGAAAATTGGGAGCGTAGTGAGGAGGGTCATCAAGGTCATAAGCGTTCCAAAAACAAATGACCGTAGGTTGAGAGCTGCACGGTGAGTCGTTTGAGGCATTTCTGCTGAGCTCCTCTTTTCTTCTTTGAACATGCGGTACAGCGCCTCAGCACCATATGTCTTATTTTAACCTTATTAGGAAGTTGTTAGGGAATGGAATGCGATGGCGTGTTTATTGTTCTAAGGAAGATTCCAGCGTGGAATCTGATATTTTGCTTCTTTCCTTGCACTGTTTTGCCTGACATGACGGAGAGATTCCTTGCCTTTTGTCTAAACGCATCAAGATCAAGTCAAGTCAGATTTATTTCTATAGCCCTTTTTACAATGGAGCATTGTCTCAAAGCAACATTACAATTTTACATTATCTCCTAATAACTACGTCCAATCCGAAATTGAGCAAGCCTAGGGCGACAGTGGCAAGGAAAAACTCCCTGAGTGTTATGAGAAAGAAACCTTGGGAGGACCAAGACTCAAAAAGGGACCCAACCTCCTTGGTCAATCCGATCAGACCTGAAGTTCTGCATTAGTGACTTATTCGATAACGAACGATCGTCGTCCTGGTCATAATAGAAAAATACCTTCTGTAATGTATGATCCGTTGTATTTGTTCTCGTGAATAAGCAATACATCTTCAGGTCTACCAATAATCAAATCAGAACAGATTGGAGGATATCTTAATTGTTGTTTTAGCAACGCGTCAGTTGTGTGTAAAAGTCTAATACGCGCTTTAAGAGTTCACGTATTTACCGCGTCATAACCAGATAAACTAGACCACTGAGTTCATATTGTGTCATAGCACCACAAATCAAGCTTGTGTTCTGCCTAAAAATGACTGAAGTTAAAAATGAGTGAACAACCGGCTCCAGGAGACAAAATCCAGACACCACCAGCTTCACATTCTACATTGTTGGAGGTGGTTTGGCTTTGAAAAGATAGATGTTGCTCAAAAACCAGCAATCTGCAAGCTGTGTCTGGAATTGTTTGCTGTTAACTTATTACACGTTCTAACCAGAGTGCAGAATATGAATATTATGACAAACTTTGTGAGTCAGCTGTCCACGACAGGCTTAAGCCAGCACAAAAACACACTCAGCAAACCCTTAGAGGAATCATTCTGCAAAAAAAAGTGCCTTACGACATGAAACGTAAGAGAGGGTAAGACATAAATGCTGTCACCAATTGAAAGAGATGGGTTCAGACAACTTTAGATTACTTTAGACACAAAATATACACTGCCAAAGTATCATTTAATTGTCGTTATCGACACATTCGCAGAAAATATTGTGATACCAATTTTTTTCAGTATCGCACACCCCTAGTGGGTAGTCTGTGTCTTGGTTCAGTACAAGATTTAGAGTTTTTTCCCAAATACATTGGGTCAGAACTTTTTGCCTGAACACAATGCTGTGTTTGGAGGGAAAAAAAAAGATTCTGCACTATTTTGCCATCAAAAACTTATTTGAACTGTGAAGCCTGGTGGAGGTCGTATGATCAAGGAACAATGGATTCAACATTATATAAAGATGATAGGCGAAATGCCAGGATCATGGCCCATCAACTGAAGCTTTATAGAAATTGCTCCATGAAACAAGTTACAAACATTAATTTTTTCCCATTCTTCCTGCAGTCTCTTAAGCTGCTCAGCAGTACGGGGTCGTTGTTGCATTTTTTTTTTTTCAAAATGCTCCACACATTCTCTACTGGGGACAGGTCAGGACTGCAGTCCAGTATCCGTACCCTCTCCTTTCGTAGCCTTTGTAATGTGTGCAGCATGTGGTTTTGCATTGTCTTGTTGAAAAATACATGGATGTCCCTGGAAAAGATGTCGTCTTGAAGCTGATGTTGGAGGACTGTGGTAGCCTAGCGGTTAAGGTACTGGTCTATGGTCTATGGCAAAAGGTCCAGGGTTCAAATCCCACCTCTGCCAAGCTGCCACTGTTGGGTCCTTGAGCAAGGCCCTTAACCCACAATTGCTTGGATTGTAAGACTGTATCAATTGTAAGTCGCTCTGGATAAGGGGGTCTGCTAAATGCTGTAAATGTAAATGTTGGACTAAAATCTCAGTGGACTTTTCTGCATTAATGCTGCATCACAGAAGTGTGAATGACCTTTACCAAGGGCACTGACTCAACCCCATGTCAGAGCCTGAATTTTGGACTTGTTGCTCATAACAGTCTGGATGGTCCTTTTAGATTTTGTTCTGGAGCACACGGCGTCCATTTCTTCCGAAAAAGATCTGGAATACTGATTGATCTGAGCACAATCCCTATTTCCACTGTGAGATGGTCCATCCCAGATGCCTCAGAGCCCAGAGAACATGGTTAATAACGTAAGGCTTCTTTTTTTTGCACAGTAACATTTTAAGTGGCATCTGTGAATGTAACTCTGTACTGTAGAGCTTGATAAAGGTTTGATAAAGTAATTCCTTGTCCATGTGGTTCTATCAGATATTGATGAATGACGGTTCTTGATGCAGTGCCGTCTGAGGGAGCGGAGATCACCCCTTTTCAGTTTAGGCTTGTTCCCTTACCCTTTATGGACTGAAATTCCTCCAGATTCTGTGAATCGTTTAATGATATTATGCACTGTAGAGGAAGAAATATGGAAATCCCTTCCAATCTTTCTTTGAGGAAAATGTTTTAAAACATTACAATAATTTTCTCCCACGTTTGTCGACAAATTGGAGATCTTAAATTTCCCCTGTCTCAACTTTTTTGCATAGTGCTGCAGGCCTGAAATGCAGGAATGGATGTCTATTAACAAATTAAATGAAGTAGACCAGAGAAAAATGCAATGCAATGAAGTAAAAGTCAAAGTAAATGTAAGAAACATGGCATTTTTATATGCGTATGTCCATTCTGTCCCAGCGTTTTCTGATTTGGGGTTGTGGTTTAAGCAGAATGCATTTTCCTACTGTAATGACTAGAATGAAGCTCACACCGTGAGTAACTGGTGCAGAGATCCATCTGCGCTACACCATTACAGGTGTTCCAGTAATCTGTGCTTTTAACTCCCGATGATGTTTAGCCCTGTAATGACAGACATGTGCATGTTGCTGGCGCTTGTTTTTTTTGTGTGTGTAGCCATCTGTTTAAACAGCAGCACAGTCCTCTATCTCTCTGGTAATAAGACCAGATCATCTCCTGCTGTCAGCAACAACACTGTCAAACATTTTGAGGCGATCCACATCTGCTGTACAAACTGTACCGGGGGGACAGAGCGGGAGATGGTGTTTCAGTTTGTTGGAAGTGGCTGCAGCCAGCAGATATTCTCACAATGCAGCTTTATAGCAAATTTCGAATGAGCAGCCAGAGGGACAATGGAGAGGAACGGCTTCCTGGGATGCATAAGGAATAGAGAAACCAGGAATCCACACAGTTTTGAGGCTGAAACTGAAATGAGTAGGTTCTGTGTTTATTAGTCAGCATGCCACTAAGTAAACAGACCTCATTCATGGGTTAACAGTGTGGAAGTTTGCTTTAAGGACGGAGAGAGAATGAAATGCTGTCCCTGATTGAGGTTGTTTCCATCAAACTGGTGATTCCAGGACTTTGGATTTGGTCTCATTGTAGATTTTCTTGGATCTCAAGATTCCATTGCTGTACTTGAATAGCCACTATGTTTATGTTACAGCCTGTGTGGCTGCCCATGCTGTTTTTATTTACTGATTGATGCTTTTTAGGGGTGTATTTTTTAAAAGATTTGAAATAATCTCAAAAGGAATAGTTTAATATACAAGTATTGCAAACAGTGACCATGCAAGCTCCCCAAACCCCATCAAAGTCTGTGACTAGCAACTCTGTGGCTTGTCTTTTAGATGTGAAAGATTAAAAGTCTTTTCAAAGTCTTGTAGCGTATGGTTAGCTTGAAATATTTTCGAGACGGGTCGCTGTATCTCGGCTCCAAAGTGCGTAGCATGCAGCGAAAGCCCTGGCTCTCAACCACTGAATACAGATGTAAGTCCCTGGCAATACATTTACATGTATATAATTTAGAGCGACTTACAACTGATACAATTGTGGGTTAAGGGTCTTGCTCAAGGACCCAACAGTGGCAGAGGTGGGATTTGAACCCCGGACCTTCTGGTCCTTAGTCCAGTACCTTAACCACTAGGCCGCGACAGTCCGCAATAAAAGTTTCTTTGCTCTTTCCGAGTTTGGTGGAAGTTTAGACAGTGCTTGTCCGTATCTGGGCACCTCTGCACTTCCGAGTTCCATCTTTTGCAGGTGGATGCAGAATCTTCCACATCCGCAGGTAATAGAATGGGTCATACCAAAGAGTGGCACTGTTTTAGAATGCCTTTCTAACTAGTCAGCTGCCAAATATCTGCCCTGCCAGTGCTGACCGGTCAGTTCTAAGTGCTGATATCGTCAAGTGGAAATGTCTGGGAGCAAGAACAGCTCACCTCTGAAGCTACACATGGGCATAAAATGCTACTGCTGATTGAAGCATTGATTGATGAACCATGTGGAACTGATTAGTTCTCAGTTACAATTCACTCTGGAAGCAATGTCAGTGCAATAATGGCTCTTTGGGAGACTCATGAATTGGGTTTGCCATGTTCAGTGTCAGGCATCTGCTGAAGTGTAGCATTTATATACAAAGGAGCATTGTCTGAAAGCAGCTTTACAATTTTAGACTGTCTTCTATAAGCCCAAGCCCAAACTGAGCAAGCCTGGGGCGACAGTGGCAAGGAAAAACTCCCGAAACGTTATAAAGAAGAAATCTTGGGAGGACCAAGACTCAAAAAGGAACCGAACCTCCTTGGGCAGCTTAGATGTTATATGTAAGAATTAAACCAAGTTATCTAATTAATGAATAAACCGAATTAATTAAAGTTGATAGTATTAAAGTTTAAATAAACATAAACTAAATGTATATTAACAGAGAGTACATGTACTACTATATTAATTACAGATATTGTCCACATGCGACAATATCCGGTGATGTGCTTCAGTGTAATACACAAAGTGAGCTCCAGTAAGGAATAACTTGCTAAGGAGGAACTGAATCGTGGCCTGAACCCCTTCCAGCACCTTGGGACTAACTGGAATACTGACCGAGTCCAAGCTTTATGACCTCACTAATGCCGAATGTTTCACCCAAACTTGGTAAGTTGGTTGTCCACAAACTTTTGGCCACATACTGTGCGTCACAAGGTGTTGAATACAGCCCATATATGATCATTACTCTGTACCTCTGGGTTACAGATGATGTTTTTTATTGGCTGCACACCTGATTTTTAGTCGCTTTGTAGTTTGAGTCATTCCCCCATTCCCCCACCCCGGGCTGGTTACACACTGGAACACACCTTCACCTGGTGTCATGTCCTTCTCTCAGCAATGTAGTGCCAGCTGGAGGAGGCATGACTTCATCATTTTGTCATTTATGAGCACTTCTTACCGTGTCATTAGTCAAGAACGATGGCTGATGGCGAAGTCTGGATTTGTTACAGTGTATGTTTAGACCCAGGCCAGTGTTAAAAGGTCTGAGACAACTTGAGGTGAAATTGGTTGTGTGGAGTTTTCATGGCAGATTGTTGTAGTACAGTGGTACCTCGGTTCTCGACCACCTCGGGAACTCGTGGAATTCGGTTCTCGATGCATTTTGACTAGAACAATTTGTCTCGATTCATGATTTATAATTCAGTAGTGCAGAGTTGTGTTTTTCTTTACTGGATTGAAATGTAATCCTGTTGGCTGGTTTATATATTTACAGTTATTGACATTTACAGCATTTAGCAGATGCTCTTACACTCCAGAGCGACTCATACAATCTTACAATCCAAGGAATTGTGAGTTAAGGACCCAAGGACCCAACAGTGGCAGCTTGACAGAGATTTGAACCCTGGACCTTCTAGTCCATAGTCCATTACCTTAACCGCTAGGCTATCACAGTCCCGGTCTCACCCAGAGGACGATGGGATCCTCATTTGAACCTTGTTTCTCTGGAGGTTCCTTTCAGAGGAGTTTTTCTTTTCCACTGACGTCTCTGGCTACCTTTGTTGGAGTCTACATTTGGCTGTTTGTAAAGCTCAGCCTCAGATTCCAGCCACTTCTTCTGGTGAGAGTATAAAAATAATGATAAACCACACTGTATACTGTGGAGTCATTACACCTCACCTAAAAACACACACAGGCTCAGCTTCTATTCTTTCTCATAAGCCAGGTAGTAAAGCGCTGACACCTGCAATAATGCTTCCTTAAGCTTATTGATGATGACTGTATGACTCCGTGCCATGTCGTGCATCATAGCGACAGACCATCTGGGGTTGGGCGAGTGATGATATTTGAACAGTATGCCCAGGTGTGTATGTGAGTGCCTGTTAATCTCAAAAGATTGTGTAAAGATTGACTAAGCAAGCCAAGTCTGGTTTAAAAGTAAATGTTCACATGGATTTATGGGACTGGTTCATTCTGGAAGGCTGCATGTGGTACGGAGAGGTCCTGGTGGGTGCCGCTGGACAGGCAGGCACAGGCTCATGAGGAATGTTCAGTGGTTTGTGAATGTGGGTGCTGCAGGACGTCTCTACAATCTTCTCTCCGGAGCTGCAGATATGCACAAGCCTCATGACAAGCACCACATATTTTCCAAGATGAAGTCATGTGAAACCGGGATAAACGAGGACGTGCCAACTAGGGATGCACCAGATATGTTCAGACAGGGCATGACCTAGCAAATGTGGTACCCTAGCCAAGATCACTTAACATACCAATATTAGTGTCAACAGACCCACTATACTGGGGTACGTGCCCCAGTGAGATGTTACTGTGCCCCACTAAAAGTACTGGGGTAAAAAGTCCATTTTATCCTGGATTGCTGAGCAGAACTACAGGACACCCCACCAAATTCACTACAGGCACTACGCTTCCCATAATGCCCCAGAATCTTTATGAAAGCTTGAACGCTTTCAGTCAGGGCTAGTTTCTTTCGGGTTTTTTGTCATGGAGTCATGGACATCCACAAATATTTCAAGCCACGCTTGAAATAAGTTAATGGTAGCTGGCAGCTATATATTTAGTTAATGCAATTAATAAAATTCGTAGTGTTAATTTGTTCTTGGGTGGCACAGTCGCCTCACAGCGAGAAGATCCTGGGGTCAATCCCAGGTGTGGTGGCCTGGGTCTGTGTTAGCATGTATTCCCCATGTCCATGTGAGTTTACTGCAGATACTCCGGTTTCCTAAGACAGTCCAAAGACATACTTTAGGTTAACTGATTACGCTAAATTGATGGATTGATTCTCTGTCTAGGATTGTTCCTGCCTTGCACCCTGTAGCGCCAGTTAGGCATCGGCTCTCCGGATTTGCTCTTCTTCTAATTCTTAGCCAATAGGTAAAAAATAACCTTATGCTGGTTGTTGGTTGTTAGTAATTTTGTGGTGGGATGTTTATGGAATGTGATCTTAGTCATTCCGACTCTGGTACGAGTTTTTATGACGTCCAATTCTAAATCCATAGGCATTAATATGGAGTCGGTCCCTCCTTTTGGATCTAGGACAGCTTCCACTGTTCTGGAAAGCTCTCTACAAGATTTCGGACTGTGTCTGGAAATGATTACCCATTCATCCAGAAGAGCATTTGAGAGGTCAGACACTGATGTTGGATAAGAGAAAAAAATGCTACTTAGCCTTCAGGGTTCAGTATCCATCCTGTTGCTTCATGAAATTTGTTGTTGTGCTTGGCAGTCATTTTTTAATGTTTTTTTTTGTTGTTTATATATTTTTTAGTGCACGAGTGCAAAATAAGGTCTTTGGCTGCACTTCAAAAGGTGAAAGTCAAACAAACGCCTACTCCGTTAATGCTAGTGGAGAAGAAAAAAAAACGTGTTTGTTTAAGTTCTATGGCATATGATTTTTGAGTTATGCCATTATGTCCAACATGCTTCGCCAGTACAGGGGCAAATGGTCTCTGGACACAACCCAAACCATCTGTACTCGGCTTCTCACGGGGGTGTGACAAAGACCTCATTCTCCAAAATAGACCTGCATGTGAAGTGCAAATACCACGATGTAGAACAACTATCAATCATCTTGCAATCACTCAATGTCTTTGTACCAGTGCTTGCTGAACTTGTCTAAGGTTAACACTGTTCCCTGGAATATTTGCAACATACCATGGTCAAAATACCACAGGGACCAGCACCAGAGCACCTTGTCTGAACATCCCTTTTAAGAACGATCTGGTTTCTCTTTGTCTTCCATTCAGCTAAATAATAACATGACTTTCCAGACAATTATACCTACTGAGTCTGAATTGGATAGCGATGAACAGCAAAACAAATGCATATTCTCATTATTTTTAAATACAGTTCCCTCGTCTGCAGTTTCTTTTCCACCAACAGTTAGTAGTTAATTCTTCTTTTATGAAAAGTTCTGTTCTTAGTCCTGGGGCTGTATTTGTAAGGATTGTTAGTGCTCCTAGTGGTGAAATTCTATGAAAAATCTTAGAATTGTGGGCGTTTGTTTATATGGTCATTATTCCATTGCTGAAACAATGGGATATCTAATCTAAAGTTCATAGTGTTCTTTTGTCCAAAATGGAGACATAAATTGGAAAGTTTGGACTCTTCTTACCTAGAAGTGCCGAGTGCCGGTCATTTGACCGCTGTGACTTCCTACTAGTAGCACTGTGCTGGATTTCCCTACTTAAAGCTTTAAATTGTTCAAAGGACGTGTGCTAGTATCTGAAGAACCAGTTTTGTTTATTTCCTGCAGGGAGTGATATGTAAAATGGTAGCGTTCCACTTGTGTTCTCAGCGATGATGCATTTACATATCGTTTTGCACACGGTTTTCTTGTTTACATTTACATTTACAGCATTTAGCAGACGCCCTTTTCCAGAACAATTGGTACAGTCTTACAATCCAAGCAATTGTGGGTTAAGGGTCTTCCTCAAGGACCCAACAGTGGCAGCTTGGCAGAGGTGGGATTTGAACCCTGGATCTTTTGGTCTATAGTCCAGTACCTTAACCGCTAGGCTACCACAATTCAACAGTCTTGTCAAAATACCCTTTATATTTGAACCCTAGACATTTACAGCATTTATCCAGAGCGACTTACAGTTGGTACAGTCTTACAATCCAAGCACTTGTGGGTTAAGGGCCTTGCTCAAGGACCCAACAATGGCAGCTTGGCAGAGGTGGGATTTGAACCCTGGACCTTCTGGTCCATAGTCCAGTACCTTACCCACTAGGCTACCACAGTCCAGGCCCTCTGGTCCATAGTCCAGTACTGTAACCGCCAGGCTACCACAGTCCAGAGCAACCCTAGGCAACCCCTAAGCACAAAGCTTAAACAAGGCCCTTAACCCTCAACTGCTTGGACTGTGTGCTGCCGTAATGAAAATGAAAGGAAACTGGTTGGCTCAGTGCTTAATCCGCTGATTCTAATCAGAAGGTCTCGAGTTCAAATCCAAGCTTCCTCTGTAGCCTCATGAGCTCAGCACTAATATAAATCATCCTGGGTGCGTTTCTCTGCCAAAGGCTGTACATACTTTCTTTTTGTGTCTCATTTGTACCTGACTGATTCCTCCTCTCGCTGCCCGTCTGTGAGTTGCAGCTTTTGGCTCTCCACACACCGGAATGATCGATTCTCCAGACTCGTGGCTTCGTTCCATGGCAGTCTGTCTGCCTTCCTGAGCTGCAGTCCATAATTTGCTCACTCGGAGACCTTCGGCTCCAGATTCACAGATTGAGCAACTGTTTCAGAGATCGTAGTGTAGATGTTTGTGTAGTGAACGGTATGATGTCTGTTTCAGGTGCTGTGTAATGGTCCTGGGACCTGCATCCCTCTCTGTGCTGCTGGACTGCTCTTGGGCATCCTGGGCTTGAAGAAGGTCCTGCTGGTGTATGTGGAAAGCATCTGCCGTGTCGAGAGTCTCTCTCTGTCTGGGAAGATCCTTTACCACTTTGCTGATTACTTCTTTGTGCAGTGGAAGCCTCTGCAGAGGAAATATCCCAAATCACTTTACCTCGGAAGGATAGTGTGAATGAAATCAGTGCTACACAATGATGTGGAGTGTGTTACATGTACGGACGTGAAGCTCACCAGAAAACAAAGAAGTATCTTTGGTTCATACTGTCTACAATGAAAACAGTCAAATGTGTTGTTTGTATGCTTTTGTTTTGCATTTGCCATACTGTCCAAACTTTTGGGGGGTTTGGTTGTAATTGGGTTCTCTACATCTACTTTTAGGATGTGTGTGAGAATCTGAAGATGTTGTAGCTCATATTTATGCAGGGATTGAAAGTTTGTGAACCCTTTATAATTTTCTATATTTCTGCATAAATATGACCTAAAACATCATCAGATTTCCACACAAGTCCTAAAAGTAGATAAAGAGAACCCAGTTACACAAATGAGACAAAAATATTATACTTGGGTCATTTATTTATTGAGGGAAATGATCCAATATTACATATTAGTCAGTGGCAAAAGTATGTGACCCTCTGCTTTCAGTATCTGGTGTGACCCCAGCTTCAGCTCTGGGATGTTGGGGGGTTTCCTCACATTAGCTGCTCACTTCAGGTCCTTCCACAACATTTCCATTGGATTAAGGTCAGGACTTTGACTTGGCCATTCCAAAACATGAACTTTATTCTTCTGTAACCATTCTTTGGTAGAACGGCTTGTGTGCTTAGGGTCGTTGTCTTGCTGCATGACCCCACCTTCTCTTGAGATTCAGTTCATGGACAGATGTCTGACATTTTCCTTTAGAATTCTCTGATATCATTCAGAATTCATTGTTCCATCAATGATGGCAAGCCGTCCTGCCCAGATGCAGCAAAACAGGCCCAAACCATGATACTACCACCACCATGTTTCACAGATGGGATAAGGTTCTTATGCTGGAATGCAGTGTTTTCCTTTCTCCAAACATAATTTTCTTTTAAACCAAAAAGTTCTATTTTGGTCTCATCCATCCACAAAACATTCTTCCAATGGCCTTCTGGCTCGTCCACGTGATCTTTAGCAAACTGCAGACGAGCAGCAATGTTCTTTTTGGAGAGCAGTGGCTTTCTCCTTGCAGCCCTGCCATGCACACCATTGTTGTTCAGTGTTCTTCTGATGGTGGACTCATGAACATTAACATTAGCCAATGTGAGAGAGGCCTTCAGTTGCTTAGAAGTTACCCTGGGGTAGTCTTCTAAAGAGATTAAAGGTGAACTTCAAGCTCAAGGAACATCAGTGTCAGATCGCACCATCCGTCGATGTTTGAGCCAAAGTGGACTTAATGGGACACGACCAAGAAGGACACCATTGTTGAAAACAAAACATAAAAAATCCAGACTGGAATTTGCCAAACTACATGTTGACGAGCCACAAAGCTTCTGGGAGAATGTCCTATGGACAGATGAGACAGAAATGGAACTTTTTAGCAAGGCACATCAGCTCTGTGTTCACAGACGGAAAAATGAAGCATATCAAGAAAAGAACACACTGTCCCTACTGTGGAACACGGAGGCTCTGTTATGTTCTGGGGCTGCTTTGCTGCATCTGGCACAGGATGTCTTGAATCTGTGCAGGGTACAATGAAGTCTCAGGACTGTGAAGGAATTCTAGAGAGAAATGTGCTGCCCAGTGTCAGAAAGCTTGGTCTCAGTCTCAGGCCATGGGTCTTGCAACAGGATAATGACCCAAAACACACATCTAAAGACACCCAAGAATGGCTAAAAGGAAAACACTGGACTATTCTGAAGTGGCCTTCTATGAGCCCTGACCTAAATCCTATTGAGCATCTTTGGAAGGAGCTGGAACATGCCGTCTGGAAAAGGCACCCTTCAAACCTGAGACATCAGCTGCTGTAGCCCATCTGCTTCAAGGTTTGACGTGTTCAAGAGAAGCCCCTCTGTATACCTCAATTGTATCGAGTGGTTATTTGAGCTACTGTTGCCTTTCTATCAGCTCAAACCAGTCTGTCCATTCTCCACAGACCTCGAGGCTTTTTCACCCAAAATAAACCTGGATGAACATAATTTTGGTGTGGTGATTCCATCCTTTTTGGCAGTATAAATAGATCTCAGGAGTGTCCTACAGACTTTTTACACAATTCTGCTTAATTGTAGCTGGAAGTGTTGGATGAATGGCTGGTGTTCAAACGAACCTGAGAGCAGAAGGGAGGTACAAACGGCGGCTGTTGAAAAGAACTGTCATGACTCTGAAGAGCAAGGAGGAAAGATTCTGCTGCAGAAGAAACTGTAGCCAAATCAAACACCCAAACCCACTTCAGGCTTTACAATCTGTCATATTTCTTTCTCGCTTTGCTGAGCTACGGCCGTGGCCTGATCTGAAGCTGGTGCAGATCCTTCCCAAGATCCTGGTTGGATTCCCTGCTTTATCTGGGGTGTTTACCTGAACCTGAACCCCCAGATACTGTCCAAGATGAACTAAACCTGGTAAGACACTTATTCACAATCTGACTAAACTAGACAAGGACTCTTAGGAACAGGATCAAATTGTCCAGTCTCAACATTTGACCATGGTTCCTCTCAAACTTTCTTCTTTAGTCTCAGGGAGGTTTTTCCTATCTGTGTCACCTTTGTCTGCTCATTTGGAGTATAGACTCGGCTTTTTGGAAATCTACACCAATCAGCCAAAACATTATAACCACCTGATCTGCAACAGTGTATACAGTAAATAGACGCCTGATCAAAATCTGAAAAGCTCCCTGACTTTGAACGTGGTAGGATTGTTGAGATGTATAAGCAAGCCCTCTCACAACGTGCCATCGCTGCTGAGGCTGGACGCAGTAAGACAGTCATTTTGCATTTTTTTTTCCACAAAGGACTTCTTCCAGGAGAATAACATCACTCTTTTGGAACATCCTGCATGTTCCTTTGGTCTAAATCCGATTGAGAACATTTGGGGATGGATGGCAAGGGAAGTTTACAAAAATGGACATCAGTTCCAGACAGTGGATGCCCTTCAAACTGTGAAAGTTCACGTTAAAACTCTCAAGCAATTCACAGTTTTACTCTGAAATGTCGCAGTACATTCTTTTTCCTGTGATAGCCAAAAGTGTGCTGATACAGCAATAAACAATAATCAACATCAGCAGATCTTGAAGAATCTTGGCATGTCCAGATGAGAAGATCAAGTCAGTATCAGTCATCCGAGGCTCACGTCTCTTCCTGCCGAGTTCCTCATCGTTCCTTCTTATTGTGCTCCTGCTCACTCTGAAGTCTGGAGTCTCATTGTGAAGTTTCCTGTCCTTTCTGCTCCTAAAGGCCAGAGGAAGTGACATAAATAATTGAGATGTTTTTTTAGCAGCCATAAAACATGGGGGAAGGGAGAAAACAAGTTCTGTAGTGAAAATGTTTCTTATTTTTAGCTCTGAGCCCTCTTGTGTTGTCGTACTGCTTCTGAGCATTGATAGAAGAATGGAGGAGGTTAAACGCTGCAGTGACTGCACATGACTGTTCATGCAGGTCAGGGACGTCTTGGCTTGCTGTAGAGAGTCACAGGACTGCCATGGTGGTTACATTTCAGCTGGTCAAACAAAGAATTACAATTTAAAGGCTACCTTTATTGGTGAGCCATTCCACCAAATGGGTTCCATTACATATAATTCATAAGATTAACTGTAGAAAGAAACATAATTCAGCAAAGTGTCCTGAATTATGATAATATGGCAAATTTAAGGTATATAATTTAAAACATTAATAAAACCTACCTAGAACTCGAAATAGATTTGTTAGCTGTCCGTAGTCTCTAAAATTACACTTTACAATGAAATATAATGATTAAAATCTTTTTATATCTTAAGAAATCCATTATATTTTACTTTAAAATACACCTTTTAGTCATGTCCCCAGGTTTTCACTCAACCCTGTTACCTACGTCCTAGTCCTACTTCTGAAAATTAGGGAACAAGTCACATGTTCAGTAAGAAGCTGGATCATCTGGATTTTCTAAATATCATAGGAAGACCAAAAGTAAGATTTTTCTTGTTTTTCTGGCAAATTCCCTGTATGATATTGTAACTATGCCTGGGAAGGCCATCTCACCTTTACTGTTCCCTAAACTATTTTTAGATCTTATTTGTTTATTGTAGAAATACATGGGCAGCTTTACAATTTTGATCCCAGTTTTCCAGTTCGAGCCAACCTAGGGTGACCGTGGCGAGGAAAACTCCCTAAATGTTATAAGGAAGAAACCTTAGGAGGTCCAAGACTCCACCTCCTTGTCCTGTTATTCATCCAAAGAGTAGCAGGACTGAGTAACAGTAACAAGAGAAACCATGTGAAAATTAAATAAAGTTGCCTGTGATTGACTAATATTCATTATGAATAGTTAAATATGTGAGTTGTTAGAGTCCGTGTTAAAAACTGATGAAAACGAAGTTTAATTTTCAGAGTTAACAAGCAAATGGCACCCATGCAGCAGGAATGACTGGTACATTTTATGCCACTGCTATAGAATAAACACTGGGCCGCATTGAGGCACGAGTGGTTTTGTGCTGTCGCCTCAAAGCTCCAGGAATCCCTGGATCAATTCCTGGTCTGGACATGTAACTGGCCTCTCTCAAGTGGCCCTGTGTAAGTGGCCATCCACTGTATTTGGCGCTGGTTCCAAGCCTGAATAAAAATAGATGTTGGCCGGACGTTACCATAGTTGCACAGTCTTATATGCTACTGTAATGTACATATAAAGAGTATTTTATTATAAAGTTCAAAGCCGAAGCCTAAACTGTTATACATATCACTCCCTCCAGAAAATACACAACACCGTGGATCTTCAGTTTGCACTTATTGCACTTCACAGTCATCAAATCCATAGTGAACAGTTCAAATACATAACAATGTATCTACAGAACATGTGCACATTAACAACCGTACACACACTAGAACCAAAATATAAATGTGCACGATGAAATGTAAACAAATATTCAAATATACATCACTGGCTGCACTCAACCAAGAGGGAATGAGTCCACTTGAAGAAACACTAATTTCCAGAACAGGCAATGCAGGATCACCTATTAAACACCTTTAAGTAGGTAAATCCAGCACAGAGCTACTAGCAGGAAGTAGTGATGTGTCAGTCGCAAACGACGGGAGCCGGTTCCTGATTGGGAGCCGACATGGAGCCGGATGTGAGCGGAGAGAGAGAAAGAATAATAATAAATTAAGCTACAAACAATCTATAGAGCCACTAGGGAGCCGAAAGAGCCGGAATTCCCATCACTAGCAGGAAGTTACAGCTGTCATATGACCGCCGCTCGGCACTTCTAGGTATATGTAGGTCAAGCCAGCGTGGTGCTTGTAGTACAAACTTCCATTTCATGTCTCACCTTGGCAAAAAATGGTGATGCCTAAAGGTGTCCGTGCTCAACACAGACCGTAACGTACAGTGGGGCAAAAAAGTATTTAGTCAGCCACTGATTGTGCAAGTTCTCCTACTTAGAAAGATGAGAGAGGTTTGTAATTTCCATCATAGGTACACTTCAACTATGAGAGACAAAATGAGGAAAAAAATGCAGGAAATCACATTGTAGGATTTTTAAACAATTTAATTGTAAACCATGGTGGAAAATAAGTATTTGGTCACCCACAAACAAGCAAGATTTCTGTCTCTCACAGATCTGTAACTTCTTCTTTAAGAAGCTCTTCTGTCCTCCACTCGTTACAAAGTATTGAGTTGAACTTTTGTTATTGACCAAATACTTATTTTCCAGACTGATAGATATCAATGACTTTTTCTCAATTGTTCCTGAATTTCTTTGGATCTCGGCACAATGTGGAGCTTTTAAGGATCTTTTGGTGTACTTCACTTTGTCAGGCAGGTCCTATTTAAGTGATGTCCTGATTGAGAACAGGTGTGGCCATAATCAGGCCTGGATGTGGCTAGAGACAGTGAACTCAGGTGTGATAACCCATAGTTATGTTTTAACAAGGGGGGCAATCACTTTTTCACACAGGGCCATGTAGGGTTTGGATTTTTTTCTCCCTTAATAATAAACACCTTCATTTAAAAACTGCATTTTGTGTTTACTTGTGTTGTCTTTGACTAATATTTAAATTGCTTTGATGTTCCGAAACACAATTGTGACAAACATGCAAAAAAATAGGAAATCAGGAAGGGGGCAAACACTTTTTCACACCACTGTACATCTGACTTAATTTTGACTTGGCTTATCGACCCAACAAAGATATTTCTGCTTCCTCTTCATGTAAAACTCAGACTGATGACTGATTGCATTCTTGCTAGGATAGGATTTCACTATTTGAGACAGTACTTTCCAAGATGCCAAGGTTAAGGAAGGCATTTTTGTGGTCCACAAATCAGACAGGTCATCAGTGATGGGGGAGTTCCCATGATCCAGAGAAAATAGCATGGAAGGCATTTACGGATGTAGTAGAGCCTGTTAGTAGTCTGGCGATTATGTAATAAGCTATTTGTCATTCAAACACCATGCAAGCTCGTACAGAAAATTCTCCACACACGAGGGGTGATTAGGAGGGAGGTACCCTCGTGTAAGCCGCTGATTATGATAGTCGCGTACTGGGTGTCGTCTAGCCGCCGGGTCCTACAGCGTCACGATGACAGGCGGCTGTTGTTATTGGCGAGTAGCCGCGGTGATTAAGAACCACAGCAGGATGAGGCTGAGACTCCTGTACGGCAGAGCTTCAGTGCCAGCGGCAAAGCGATCCAACTCAGACTGCTGTCTGGAATGTTTAGTTAAGAGGAGACGGCCTGTCTTATTTATCTCGAGTTTTCAGAACGAAATGAAGTTGACGCGAGGGAACAAGCTCGAGCACGACCCAATTCCTCAAACGCACCCGTTTCAAAACATACTCAGATTAATGAAGCATGCTTACTGAGTTCGCTGTCTGCAAAAGTTTGGCCGCCTTTGCGGATAATCCACCGCTGTGTATTGTCATGTCTCAAAATTGACAATGTTTGATTTGTTTTTGTCTGGGCGTCCGAAATTAAGCTGTATTACCAAATGAATGTAGACAGCCCTTCTGATTAGCAGCAGCATCTGTTTACATTAATGTCAAAAGGCCCTTGCTCAAGATTTGCAGTGGTGCCACTTGAACCCTGAAACTTTAGGTTAACAGTGCAGAACCTTAACAGATAACCCCCTGATTATCCTGGTCAGGGTTGTGGGAGGGGGCTGGATCTAATGTAGGCACACCAGAGGAACTTATTGTTCTTAGAACTGCTCCCCCCTTTGTAGTGTGTTCACATCACAGGAACTGGGGACGACTGTAGTTATTAGAACGTCTTGTATAGGGACTTTAGTCACATTTTTAGCTCCTACTTAAAGGTATGTACATTTTTCAGCACATAGCACACGTTGAGCTCAACCGTCATTTTAAATATACAAAAAAAATAAAGCACCCAGAGAGGAATGTCGGATTGCTTCAAAACTCGATGAGGTTACATCCGGGGCGTATATGTAAATGATTTTAGGTGCAGTCTGATTAGACACTTGGTCTTGCCACAAGTAGGCATAAAAGTGCTTCCCCCCTGCCTTATAGGAAGGCTCCCAGAGGCTACTTTTTGGTAGTGTACCTCTTGGTGGGAGATCGTTAACTGTTCACATTTGCCCACAGTTGGGACTGTAGATCGTCCGTACTCAGTTTGCTGAAGCCGCCGTACAGAGCGATCACACTAGTCAAAGGAACCCCACTTTTGGGGTCAAACGTGCTCAGGCAGGGTACGGATCACCTAGTGTGAGTACGCCCTCAGAGACAGCCAGTCGTGTGCCCGTGTGACGTCCTACCTGGCCAGAAAGCACTGGTTGGACTCGAATCCAGGCATCTATTGGCAAGTTCTCAGACCTTAAAAAGAACTTGGGGATCTGGAAAGCATCCCAAACCTGAAATGACAGTAATACAAGGTACTGGACTATGGACCAGAAGGTCCAGGGTTCAAATCCCACCTCTGCCAAGCTGCCACCGTTGGGTCTTTGAGCAAGGCCCTTAACCCACAATTGCTTGGATTGTAAGATTGTACCAGTTGTAAGTCGCTCTGGATAAGGGCGTCTGCTAAATGCTGTAAATTTAATACTTTTTTTCATAATACTACACTTTGTCTTGTTAATTCATATATGCATATATGTTGTTTATAGATCTGTTTATCGTTAGTGGTTATGGAAAAATAAGTTATTACGCTACGAAAACACTCTAAAACTAGAAATACGCTACCTAATAAAGTGGAATCGGGGATGGGCGGGGTCGCTGTGCAAATTAGCTCTCTGTGATTGGCTGAAAGAAATCCTTCAATAGCGGTGTGTTTTTCCCTCTTCCCAAAAGCTGAAGCGTCGCAGCAGAAGTTTGTGAGCGTGTGAGGTTTCACCGACCAGTTCAGCCCGACACAGCCCAAGCCCGGACACAAATCAGGACTTTTTGCTCCACTGGACTTTTGGAGGACGTCGAAGTTCTTGTGAACTGATAGAAATATAAAATAAGCTACTTTTCCCAAACAAGAGACGTTTTAAAGCCGGGAAGCATGGCTCAGTTCAACAAGGGACCAGCCTACGGATTATCTGCAGAGGTTAAGAGCAAGGTGGGTGTCAATCTTTTATTTTTTACAATAGGTTTTTCATAAATAAAACGCCGAAAATTCCGGTGAATATTTTCTTTGTGTGGAAAACGTAAAAAATAAAGCACCTAAACAGTGCAGGTGAATCTTCCAGGTGGATTTAATCGATATTAATCATCATCGAAGCTTTCCAGGATTCAGTGGAATCCAGTGAAAGTTTGGTGTTCGTTCTTTCAGTAGCTGAAAATAAGAAGGTCCAACTCACAATGTTGAATATCTACTAGAAACCAACTTTGTGCCTTGGTAACGCCAAAAGCTCCACTAACCCGACTTAATAAACCAAAACCTCAACCGAGCAGCTCCAAATCTCCTATAAACCCCTGGAAACCCTTTAAACCTACTGTGGAAAGTTCGAATAGAACAGTATAACGTACAGAAATAACCCAGAGTATGCAGGCAATGCTTTAAAAAGCATGTATTCTATTATCATTCCAAAACTTTCCAGGGTTAAATCTGTGCCATGAAAGTAACATCCTAAATGATGGTCATGTCTGGATTTTCCTTTTCCACTAGTTGAGTAAGAACGTCCAAGTCTGCCTGTGAACCTAAAACTAAAACCTACTTTTCTACCTTTTTAAGGTTGAAATGCTTCTACAACTTGGGCTAATAAGCCAAATGTTTTACTAAGCAACTCTGAATCTACTACAAACCTTTTAAATACTGTTTAATGTCCAATGTACAAACAGTTAAAAACTCCCAAAACCTTTACAATATACAGTTAAAGCTTCCAGGTGGATTTAATCCGTACTTGGAACGGTCATTTTTCAGAGTTAAATTTGTGCAATAAGAGTCACATCATAGATGATGAACAGCTAAGATTAAGAAGGTCGAACTCATTGTTGCACACTTACTGGAACCAACCTTTCCTGTCTTTGTAACATCTGAAAAAGTTTACATAACTTTGATGAGTAAACCAGAATCTCAACCAAGCAACTCAATCTCCTGTAAACCCATGGAAGCCCTTTAAAACAATCGACTGTCCAAAGTACAAACAGAACAGTATAACATACAAAAAATAACCCAGAACATGCAGCTAAAGCTTTAAGAAGGATTTACTCCATATTTCTCATTCCAAAAAAAACATCCAGGGTTAAATCTCTACCATAAAAGTAACATCCTAAATGATGGTCAAGTCTGGCTTTTTCTCGGTCACTAGCAGAGAGTAAGAAAGTCCAAGTCTGACTGAACGCTTACTAAAAACCTACTTCTCTACCTTCTCAAGGTTGAAATGCTTCTACAACTTGGACTATTAAGCCAGAACTTTTACTAAACAACTCCAAATATACTACAGACCTTTTAAATACCTTCTTCCCAAGGTACAAAAAGTGAACTCTCCAAAACCTTCACAATGCAGAGATTAAGTTTCCAGAATGATTTAATCCATACTTATAATAGTAATTTCCAGAGTTAAATGTCTGCAATAAGAGTAACGTTTTAGATGGTGGATATTACGTCTAAATGGGTCTAAATCTGACTGTGGACACATTTAAAAACTGTCTTTCTAAACTTTTAAGGATTAAATCCTTCTTCAACTTGGACTAATAATCCAAAAGTCTTACTGAACTACTAGAAATCCACTACAAACCTTAAAACCTTTTAAATACCTTCTACTGCTTAAAGTAAAAACTCTAAAAACCTTAAACTGTACAGATTAAGGCTTTCAGGTGGATTGAATCCATACTTATAACTAACTTTTCAGAGTTAAATCTGTGCCATTGACGTGACGTCATAGAGATGGCCAGCTAAAAGTTAGAAGGTCCAACGCTCACTGTTGTACACGTACAGAAACCAACTTTCCCATCTTTGTAACATCATAAAACATTTAAATAACTTCAATTAGTGAACCAGAATTGCAAACTAGCAACTCCAATCTCCTGTAAACGCACGGAAGCCCTTTAAACACAATCGACTGTCCAAAGTACAAACAGAACAGTATAACATGGAGAAAATAACCCAGACCATGCAGCTAAAGCTTTAAGAAGGATTTACTCAATGTTTCTCATTCAAAAAATGTCCAAGGTGAAATCTGTGCCATAAGGGTACCATCCTAAAGTATGGTCTAGTTTGGTTTTTCCTCTGTCACTAGCTGAGAGTAAGAAGATTGAAATCTGACTATGAACATGTACTAAAAACCTAATTTTCTACGTTCTTAAGGTTGAAATGCTTCTTCAACTTGGACTAATAATCTGAAACTCTTACTGAGTATCTTCAAACCTTTTAAATACCTTCTACTGCTTAAAATACAAACAGTAAAAGCTCCCCAAACCTTCAGAAGTATACAGATAAAGCTTTCTAGAGGATTGATTCCATACTTATAACTAACCTTTCAGGGTTAAATCTGTGCCATGGAAGTGACATCACAGATGACCAGCTAAAAAGTTGAAGGTCCAACTCTCACTGTTAAACACTGACTTGACCATTTTTTCTGTCCGTGTAACGTCAAGTTAAACCTGGCAGCTCCAGATCTCTTATAAATTCCTGGAAACATTTTGAAGATCTACTGTTCAAACATTCAGACCTCCCAAAATGTACAGATAAAAGTTCCACAGGGTTTTAATCCAATGTTTAGCTGGAACATTCCAGGGTTAAATCCGCGCAATAAAAGTGACATCCTACAGGTGTTTTTATTAATTTTTTTATCGTCCTTGTGAAACTATTAAACCTCGGGGGGGGGGGGTGGAGAGCTGTGTTCCTTGATGAACAGAGCCTCGATCAAGCAGGTCCAAATCTCTACAAACCCTGAAACCTGCTAAATGCTGTCTACTGCCAAAAACACTAATCAGAAGAACAACCACGTTTTCATGTTGAGCTCTTTCCTTTTGCCTAAACTTGTATTTAAGTCCAGCGTGACGCGGAATCCTGTAATTTTACGCCTTTTTAATATATCCTTTAAATAGCACTGGTGGACAAATGAAGGAGGTTTGTGCGTGGATTTGTGTTTTTAAAGGTAAAACCAGCCATTTAAGCCTTTACCAACATAACATTCAATCTTCTGTAAGATTGAAAGTACAGAGCAAAGAATCCGAGGCTTTTCTCAGTCCAGAATGATTCCAAATCCTCAGGGATCTGGATCCCTTTGTTTGAATGTACCCTCTTCTCTCCACTCCATAGGTTTTCAATGGGGTTCACCATTAAGGAGTGGAATGACCATGTCGGAGGATTGGTTTTGTTGTCATTGAGAGTTTTGAATGTTTGGATCACTTCCGCATGCCAGGTGTAGCTTCTTAACATGAGCAGCTTTTCATTTGCAGTCCACCGGTCCTTCATAATAACAAGGTTATTCCAAATAGCATGTTGACATGCAGGTGGCTTCTGATTGTAAACCGTGCGCTCTGAAATGCACTCTGTCCTCTTGCAGGTAGCTTCATGTAGCAGTCTTTAAGTCCAATATCTTTTTCCTGTCAGAATATAAAACCAGTGATGTGCAAAGTAGCAGCAATAACATCTAATAAAACCAAATCGGTTTGAGTATCTCCAGCCTTAAACGAGAGGTGAAATCCTATTCCAGTAAAAGTACAAATCCTCCCTTTAGACCTCCACTTCACTAAACTTCCAAAAGTATTTACCTTCAAATGTACTTAAGTGGCGAAAAGGGAAAGCACCAGCATTTGTTATAGTGCTAATGTCCTATCTTGGTACGTCAATCTTTTGGTATGATGACAACATAAAGGGCATGCTAGCCCTGGTTGGTGTGCTTGCTTCTTGCTGCTTTTGTTTTTATTGGTTGTTTTTCTGCACACACAAGCAAAGGGAACGGCAGATATTGGAAATAAAGTGGAGAAAAAGTACAAAGTCACCCACAATGGAAATACTCCAGTAAAGATGCACGAAAAACTAAAGTATCATAATGAATTACATTTACTTCATAGTCCACCACTGCACCAGTGACTCTGATTATAATGAACAAAAGTGAGAGATGTTTGCCATTCCTAGATCAGTTTTGCCATCTTAAACCTCAGCCCTTTGTTTGTCATGAAGGTACAGTTTCAGGCTCCCTTCAGTGGTTTTCTTTAATATAATAAAAGTTCCTTTGTGCTGAATGTGAGGTGTTAGGGCTGTGTTAAAGGACAGATTAAGTCCGACTCTTAAGGTTTATCATGCCTTTCTTGAGGCTGAATGGAGTAACAGTGCGTTGCATCTCATTGTGGACGATTTTTCTGAAGGGCATCTGCATACAATGTGTGCCATTGCTGGTCCAAGCAGGATTTCACAGTTCACACCCACATTGGTGAGAAAAGAAGTGCATGAACAGGCAGGATGATGGATGAGCAAGCAGAAGTGGTTTAGTTCTATGGAACGTGATCTCATCATGTAGCCCCAGGCAGGGGGAGACGATCAGCCATCGACTACAGTCTCTGGTTACGTCTAGTTTCGTGATTCGTCAGGTTTTGAAACGCTTTCGGAGCATTTTGAACATCTCCCTGAGTGTCTGATTCATCCATTCCGTGGTGTGAAGGCATTGTTTTTGGTTTCTTTAGTGTTATCAAGCAGGAATTCCTCACATTCCTGATGTGGGACGTTCAGGAAGCTCAGGGTTCATCCATGCATTCATAGCACAGAACAGGGTTGCGTTATTTTAATCTGCAGTCATTCATGTCTTGTAGTAGCAGATCTACTCGGAGGAAAAATGAAACGATACCACAATTCCAGTAACACTACGTGACAATCAGACTGACCTGGATGACCGTAAGCTGTGTGTATGTGTGTTTTGTCCTGTAAGTACGGTTAAGCTCTATAAGCTGTGGCCCCACTGGTTTCTCCCCAAGCTTTCTCTCAAAACATGTGGTCCAAGTTTTTAGACCTTTAATGCCATGTTTTTGTTGTTCTTTTCCTCTCAGTATTTACTTTCGGTTTAACAAAATAACAGCACCTAATTATAACTCACATTTCTGACCTTATAATGGTAATAATAATAATCGTTGAATAAATCATCAGAATATTGTGCAGAAAGATGAAGACATGTACAGCGTTCTAATCTAATAGGCACCAGATATAAACTCGGAGAGGAATGAACATCGGACGGATGCAAGTTCATCTTGTAATCAGTCTATTTGGTGCCATCTCGCTACCATTGTGTCAGTGTCCTTGTCTGAGGACTGTTTTTTGACCGCTCTGGCAGTCCTTTAAGTAGGTGAATCCAGCACGTGGAGCAGAAATTTGGCACACCACACTTGTAAAGTACAGTCACCATTTTGTGATACCATGGAATACTGCTCAACCATAGCAGTTAGATGATTTTTGTTACTGATGTGTATTGTGTTGTATTTCCTACAATGCATTCATGACACACAATAACCTGTCCAATTACAGAGACAGTGATGTTGTAGAATGTATTTGAAATGAAATCACATGATTTATTCCAAAGCTTTGGCATTTTGGGGTGTCTCCTCACCAGCTCCCACCACCTCAGGCAACCTGGACCACTGTGAAGGTGGGCTTTTATAAATAAACCAAAAAATATTACATAACCTACAGGGATCTAACTTAAAGGTGACTTATTTCTGCAAAAGTTAATACTTAAACTGTAGCACACTCAGTCCCTCACATTCCATACCTGCTTAATCCAATTCAGGGGCCGTGGGCAGGGAGAAAGGTGGGAACCCGCCCTGCACCGGGCTTCAATCCATCACATGGCACATGCACTCACACTGGGACCTTCTGAAGGTAACCTGTGTAGACACAAGGAGAACAAATTCAGAAGCTGGGAAATTGTAGAACATGCAGACAAAGAAATGAGACCAAATTTGGCATGTGCTGAAGTTTTGGCAGAATAACAAATTTCGTGTTTGATTTGCTTCCTCTATCAAAGCTGCATCCATCCATCTGGCTATATAATCTAGCGCAGGCATTTCTAAACGCACGCGTTTCAGACCGTTTTGCGTTCTTTATGATCCCTAATCCCTTTTTAGATTGGTTTTAAAGTCTCTGGGATTTGAATCAAATCTTCATACAGGCGTTCCATAAGGGTGGAGCAGAACGATCTCCAGTGCGTCTTGTTTAGTATCAGACTGTTCTTCACGGGTCAGAGACTTGCTGGTCTTGTTCCTCTAGTTTCAGCGTCGTGCTCTACTGAAAGCTGCAGACTTAGTTTGCAGGTTCTTGCTATCTGACTGTGGGTGTTAATCGTGTGTGCTGATCTCAGACTGGTGTTTTCTCCCCAAACCTTTTGATGGCTTCAGGTCTAGCCTTTGCCTCAGACAGATCGTCACGCTTTCTAATACTGGTGGTTAAAATACGGTGTGGTCTAGTTTTGCCTCCCCAGGTGTGATACGTTGTTGGTCTTCTCAATGGAAAAGATTTGCAGGAAACAAACTTTAATATCGATACAACAGAAGCATTAGTGGAATTACTGATGGATGAATTGATGAAATGGTGATTAGGTAGATGGTTAGATACTTTATCCATCACAAAGGAAATCCAATTGCTTCATGTAGCACAAATTTCAGAATTCACACATTAAACACACAATGGGTGTTGTATGGAACTAAGTGGCTAAATCTTGAAGTTCGACACACTTCTGAGAGGTTATTGGCTGTTGCGAAGCAGAACTCCAGTTATTGCACTCAGTATCAGGAGAGTCAGTCTGGGGTTGGTGCATCTCCGTATAAAGAGTGAAAGAAAAGAGTGAACATGCAGATACAGTTATAAACTAATAGCTTTTAGAAAACATCATAATTGTGTAACTGCCATTTTGTGTGTGAACTACTTTTGTAGTTTGTTGCCAAGTTTAAATCGTATTAAGGTTTTTAAATTTGTAACCAATAAGCAGTTCCACTAGATAATGAGTGACGTTCTGAACATGATCAGAGCACTTCACCCTGCCTGGTTACTCAATGACCTACTGAGGGACTCGGCCATCACACACAGTCCCTCATTCATCAGTTTCCACAGCCGTCCCAGTGACTACCCTGGAGTATTTACTTATGCTGGACAGGCGCTGATGCTTTAGCAGATGTTATCGGGGGTCTGGGGGGTCTTTTAACTTGAGTGTTTGTTGTGTGACTGGGCTGTTAAGAGCTCTGAGCGTTCTGCGTTGTTTTCATCAAGAGTAAAAGCTAATGGAAATCAGTACCAGTTCTTATACACAATATTCAGTACCTTTAGGGCACAGCAAACTCCCTCCTGGGTCTCTTCCGACCTCCCAAAGACGTGCCGGTATGTTCATTTGTACTCTGAATCTGGACACCCTGTTCAGGACTTGCTGATGTTCTTGGGATAGTCTCTGACCAACCATGACGCCAAATTAAGATGCTTACTGATGATAAATGGCTAATAAACATAATTTAAAAAATCCAAAGCGCTTAAATGACTGACAGAATTATCGTGGTGGAGTTTGTTCCAACAGGCAGGTTGTCATGTGAGCAGATAATTGGGTCCTAATGTTTAAAAGTCCACAGGGTATATTTACTTTAACCTTTAGAAGTCATCAGTCATGCAAGCCTGATCAATTTCCAAAAGAAGTTACATCATTCTAAGAGTGACTACATTCTGTTGCAGGTGCTGCTTCAGAGTGCAGTCTGGAGTTGGTTTGGTGTAAAATAAAAAAAAAATTAAAAAAAATGGAGACGGTCTATAGTTGTAGCAGGGAATATAATTAGAAAGAAAAATGTCAGAAGCAGCAAGTAATTGATTTTTATCTTATTGATTTAAGTTTGTAATTGCGTATGGTGTTATGCTGTACTAGATCTAAGTTTGAATGGAAAACAAAAGCTCATATTGGACTGTTGAATGTGTTTATGGGTATATAGAGGTGTGTGCTGTCTTACATTTACAGCATTTAGCAGACGCCCTTACCCAGAGCGACTTACAAGTTATACAGCCTTACAGTCCAAGCGATTGTGGGTTAAGGCCTTGCTCAAGGACCCAACAGTGGCAGCAAGGCAGAGGTGGGATTTGACCCCTGGACATTCTGCTCCATAGTCCGGTACCTTACCTGCTAAGCTACCACATGTTTTAATGACTGTCTGATCTAGGTCCGTTTGCTTTAACAGCCAAGATCTTAATTATAATAGGAAATCTCTTAACTCCGGACAGTGAGGTCATAAACAGCTGGTCACATCATCAAATCAGTGCCGCAGATCCCTGAGCAGAGGCGGGAGTTGGTGCGTCTACAGGTTGCTGACTGTTCTGACTTGGTTGATGTGTTTAGGGACTTTTTTGCCCCACTGTACTTGTATTTTTATGGATTTCTGCTGCTTATTTGTGACGAGCTTGTTTTGTGATGGCATCTTGTTAGGGTACCATTCTCCAATTCAGTGAGCTCTTTAGGACGACTCATTCTTTCACAAATATCTGTAAAGGCATGGCTAGGTGCTTAGTGTTATACACCTGTAGCAACGGGCCTGAATGAAACATCTGAATTTGATGATTAAGAGGTGTCTCAATACTTTTCCATATAGTGTACATCTGGTTAGCACCATTTTTCCTAGTGAGTTGTGGTTGAGCTCCAGAACTCGAAGGGGGAAATCATGAGCATTAAAGACATGTCCTGTTATCTTTATTAAATATTTAAAAACAGTAGAAGTTATGGATATGATAACATTCCAGTAGTCAGGATCCCAACCTCGGATCTAGGGTCACCAGCATTTAGCAGACGCCCTTATCCAGAGCGACTTACAATCCAAGCAATTGTGGGTTAAGGGTCTTGCTCAAGGACCCAACAGTGGCAGCTTGGCAGAGGTGGGATTTGAACCCTGGACCTTCTGGTCCATAGTCCAGTACCTTAACGCTAGGCTACCACAGTACCAGCAGTGTGTTTTATCTAAAATCCTATCAAATGGACCAGGTTTTTACACCTTACTGCATCACTGGGTGTCATTTGGATGCAATGTAGTACATTTCAATTTGTTTGTGGCATGCTTACACAACTTGTTCCTGGAGTGGTCCTCAAAGGAGAGCCAGATCAGATGTGAATGGGTTCAAGCTCTGGGTTCAGAGTAAGAGAAGGGAGCAATAGAAAGTTGGAGCAGAATCTGGGAGCGGTGTGGTCGTGTGGTTTCAGTGTGAAGCTGATTGCTCTGGGCTTTTCTCCCACATTCCAAAGAGGTATTTACCATGACCGGCCTTTAAACTCTCTAATTCAGGCATGTACCCGGTAGGTTTGAAGACTTCAAGAGCCTCAGGGTTAAAGTGGCAAGTAGCCTGATGCAGTGACTTGCCCCAATGGCACCTATTACAGTTTGTCTTTTTTTTTTTTTTTTTTTTGGAGGCTTTATGTACATTATCTTTACCTTTCACTTCGACTTTAATTTCATTACATACAGTAGGAACCCAAGACATTTCAGGATTTTTCTGGTCAACTTCGTTTCATTTGTTAATAATCACTTATTCCTGTATTTCAGGCCTGCAACACATTGGGTAAAATGTTGGGTCGGGCCAGAAATGAATTAAAAAACTAAATATTGATATGATTTCAAACAGGTGAGATTACAAGTGATATCCATAAAGGCTGTAAAGGAGTAAAGATGGGCAGAGGATCTCCAGTTTGTCAACAAATGTGGGAGAAAACTAAAAGCGATGTTCCTCAAAGAAAGATTTGAAGGAATTTGCATATTTCTTCCTCAACAGTGAATAATAGCATTAAACTGTTCAAGGAATCTGGAGGAATTCTGTGCGTAAAGGGTAAGGGCCCAAACCTGAGCTCAGAATCCCTCAGACTGGTAGCTGATGGGCAAGGGATTACTTCAAACCATTACCAAGCACTACAATACAGAGTTACATTCACAAATGCCACTTAAAACTTTAGAGTGCAAAAAGAAACCATGTTAACCATGTTCAGTATCTAAATCGTTTGGCATCCTCTGTCCCAAACGTCTTAAGTGTTGTGAGAAGGAATGGCAGCATTACAAAGTGGTAAGTGCTGTACCATGCCAACTTGTTTTGGAATGTGTTGCAGGGCTGAAATGCAGGAATGGATGATTATTTCCAAATGACATGAAGTTGAAAAGATAAACCTGGAAATATCTCGGGTTCATACCATCTGCAATGAAACAAAAGTCAGAGTAAATGTGAGGAACACTGCTTTTTGTATTTGTTCTCTTTCGGATTTGGAGAGACCAAGAAGAGGCAGGTGATAGAAAGGAAGGTGATAAGGGGAAAACGCCTTTTGTTTTTTTTAATTGCACAGTGTGTACAGTAAATAGTGTATTTACAGTTCATAGGCCCTGCACAAACAGGAAGCTGAAAGAAATCAGTGACTCGCTCTGCACTCTGGATGAATTCAGGCTGGTGACAAGCTGCAGCTGTTAGCACTGTGGTGCCATTTTGAGTAAAACAGGAAAGTCCATTTCCTGAGGCCATTGTTGTCCCGTTTTTGTCTTTCGTGTCCGTAGCGTGAGTTAAGTCGCCCTGTTTTTCATCAGGCCTGTTGCAGATATCTACAAGTATTATCTCTAAAGTCCAGGTCAGCAGTCCTTATCTGGAGAGTGTTTGGTGATGGGATTCCTCACGTCTAAATGCTCATTCATGACGTCTTTTTTGGACCGTGATACTTTAATGATACTTTGGTCGTGATGCGTTTCACTGTGTGCTTAAACTATTTAACTCCAGATTTGGGTGATGAAGATCAAGAACTAGCATTGTCATGGATGAGTAATGCTGTAGAAATGGATCTAAACTATACAGAAGCTAGAAGCACCGACTGAAGTAGTGATATGGCCTCAAATTAATGTTATGGTTAATGGACCTATGTTTTTTTTTTTTAATGTATTTATTTTATTTTTACCATCGGAGTTCACTGAACAAGGTTTGTACTGTAAATGTTTGACTATTAAAGCTGGGACATGTATTTCTAATGGAAGAGGGCGTGTTGATGTGAATTTTATAATCACAGAAGGAAACGAACACCAATAAACTTTATGGTTAATATTTAGACGTATTTAAATCACAGCATGAAATGAAATGAAAATATCTTATTTTAGTTTTAATATTAAAAAGCAGGTTCCCTAAAAAGTAACCATATGTAAAATGCATTTATTGCAAAAATAAGACTCATATATATCTCGCCATGTGAAAAACTCTGAGCTTTGACTGAAGTAATTGGTTTTCACCAAGACTTGGTCAGTCACTGTGGTGGTGGGTTGGAGAATTGCTAGTATTCGGTTAAGAGAACTATAATGCCCATCCAATTTACCTTTTTGGACATCTGACCAATGTTTTATTTATTTATGGAAGAACCATCTCAAAGTAAGCTCATTATACAATTAAGGTAACTTGGTTTCAATCTCAGCTTGGGTCCTGTTTTTGAGCCTTCATCCTCCTAAGGTTTCTTCCTTCTAACGTTTCTTCCTTGCCACTTTCTCCCTAGGCTTGCTCAGAGCTGTGGGCCTAGATGGTTGTAAACTGCTTTGAGATAATGTTATGTAAATCAATTTGACTTGAATTAAAATCCCTTTAAGTTGTATCCAGTCTTTAGAAACCCTTTAGGATCTTTAAAATTGCAGGTAGCTCAGCTTACATGGTTTGGTGGTCCATCAGAGGGACAAACCCAGTGACCCTGTAGCTCGGCGCGGTGTGATGTTGATGGAAAAAATGTTTTGTGAATTACTTTTGACTAAACTCTTCGTTTTTCTTGACTCTTACCCAACATCTGCAGGGAACAATCTTTAAAGATGATGCATGCACATTTGAACCACTGACGGTGCTTGAATAAGAGACCCTACGCAACTAACTTGTTCATTTTTAAAATGCATGCATTAACATTTGTAGAAATTCTGATATTTAAAGTGGTTTTCACCACAAAGATGATTATCATTTATAAAATCATGACCAGGGCCCCAAACCTTCTGTGGAGAACCCTCTTCATGCACTGCCCATCTATTCCTGTTCTTGCAGGATTTGTTTGAGTTTAGAATGTTGCATGCATGTTGCATCGGGTCCCCCTCCATATACTCGTCCTCTTTGGTGTGTCATCAGGAATAGCTCCGGAATGTTAAGGGACTGAGCTGAGGTTCATGCCCTGCTGAATTGAGCTGTAGTTTTCCAGACCTTTCTTCAGAAACTTGCTTTAATGACTCCATGCAGAATAAAGGCTAGACTGCTGCTTTTTTTCCACCAACTTCTGGCGGTCTTCCCAGAGTACTTCTTTCAGGAGAAAGGAGAGAATCTTTGCCCTCTAATCGCTCTGTGCCTGGTGAGGACAGCCTCTGCCTCTCTTTAAAAAAAAAAAATGTTTAAAATAATATCTAATCAAGTTCACCCTTCTAGTGGTTGACTCCTTTTTAAACCTTTATGTCCCAGAAAAAAAATAACTTAAGCTCCGTGTGCCCTTTTAAACAAGACCTTTTGTCGTACCCTTTGTCTGTCATGTGATGAAGGCCTGGCCTCAGACAGCACCGAGCAAATCCTACCCTGCATTTTCTTCCTGGTGATTGCTCACACGGTTCAGTTGCCTGCTGCTTTTTAAGGGTGAAGAAGTTCATCAAGCTTCAGCCAAAAGTGGAAAGTTTGAGGCATTTTGGGCTGCGTTCTGAATATCTCAGCCCCCATGTCCTTACTCAATGTCAGTCAAGTGTAAACGATACTTTAAAACCAAGCTAAGACACTATAAAGACAAAGTATTGAGACGCCTACAGAATCAGGTTTCTCAGAAGTTATGTTTAGGCCCAGAGAGAGGAACCAAGAGTACTGTCAAGGTTGTTTTTAGTTTTTTTGTGCTTGAGACAGGAATGGTTTGAGTTCTGACACACCAGAAGGTCCAGATTTTAGTCAAGAGGTTTATTTCAAGGTTGTTTACAGATGTTATCTGGTAACCTCACTGTAGTTGTCCAGTGTTTATAGTCCGTGTGGTCAAACGTGGAGATGAAATGTGACTTTCAGTGACTCAGAGGACTAAAATGATTCATTCAAATGTTTACCCATTGTTTTGTTTGCGTTATTTCCCTGTTCATGCCACCTTCTGAAACAGCAAACATTGAAACCAAATCATTGAACACAACTAATACTTTTTGGCTTAATCATGTTTAAAGTTTATATGAATAAATCTCCAATATGTGAAAAGTGCCCAACCCCAATCTCAATGAAATAAAGGTGAAACCTAGCCAGAGCTAAGAAAAATACTGAACCTAAAACACACGGCCTGTGATACAATACCTAGAACTTTAGTTAATAATTATAACACCTCAGGAGCAGTGGAAGACCTACAAAAGGGTAAATCCTGCCTAAGAATAATGAACAAGGAGAACCAAAGTCCTGTGATCATGATGGCCCAGTCGCAGAGTTTGATGTTAAACAAGCAAATAAATCTTCAAGTTGAACCAAATGAGTCTGAAGGACACTTAAACAAGAGCTGGCTCGTGTAGACAACTGATACACAAAATGAGGGAGGAATGAATGCCAGTTATAACCAAAAAAATCACGGATTCAAACACTTGCCCATTAATCAAAAGTGCAGAGAATCTGTCATGACTCCTCTTATTGGACTGACTGTCCCAAATCTATATATACTGCTGTTATAAATGCTATAGTTTTGTTCTTAATTTATTAAATTCTCTATTATAATACTCAATTTTTTACTTTAATCTTAGCCTTTATATTATATTCTAATCTATTCTAATTGGGTCCATATTTGAGTCTTGGTCCTCCCAAGGTTTCTTCCCTATCACATTTGGGGAGTTTTTCCTTGCCACTGCCGCCTCAGGCTTGTTCAACTAGGGCTCTGAGCAAATATTTTTATAAAACTGCTTTGAGACGGTGCTGTGTTGTAAAAAGCTCTATATAAGTAAATTGGTCTGGACTTCATGACTTAATTATTTAATCACTAACCCACTGAACAAGAAGGAAGGAGATCTTGATAACGACCAAAGGATTGATTGAGTCAAACTCTAATCCATTGACTGGGAGTCAAGCTCATGTCTGTAATGACCAAAGGACTGTCGGTCAGTGAGTGTGTTTACATGCACTTAGTAATCAGGATAAATCAGTTGGATTTCTGCAATTATTGGATTAATCAAGTTGCCAAAAAAATCAGATTAGAAAATCTGATAAGGAAACTGGGTTTTATTCCAGTAACCGATTTCCTAACTATTCTAAAGACCCGACTTTTTGACCACTTTTCTCGCTGGATCTGGCAACCCTCTGAATTAAACACCATGGAATTGAAGGCAGTGAAACGGCTATCGAACACTTCATGGAGATGCAGTGTTTATACTCAAACAGAATTTGATTATTTAATATTAGTTTGAAGTTTCTCATTTCTGTGAGGTGATTGGCTGATTGTAAAGTAGAAATCCGATTATTGCCCGAGTCATGGGTTTCCCATTATCTGGTTACTCAAGTGCTTGTAAACTCTGATTGGGTTATGGACAGTTTTCGGCAGGTATCGGATTAAGTGCATGTAAACGCACTCCCCTGAGCCGCTGTAGAAGAGGAGCAAAGCTCAGTAATGACTGAACAACTCACTGGTTCTATCACAGAATGAGGAGCAAATCAATGACTGAAACGCTAAACAAGGGATGAGCAAATATTTGGTAATGATCAAGTGATTCAGATGCTGATTGTGGAAGAGAGGGGGGACGTCGTCATGACTGATGGAGCATTGATTGCTGACCAAGAGATAATTTGGTCCATTGATAAATAAATCTGAGTGTTAGTTTAAGGTCAGTAATCTGATTTCTAAGCCATGGATTTGGTACTGTCTTAGTTCATCGTGGTTGTGGCCAGAAGATCGAACAGTTGCCAGGTTGCAACCTTGCTGCTTTTAGCCTCGTTTCCTTAGACATAGGTGTGTTTCTCTTGTGGGATCTGGCAACCCTGGACTTCGCTGCATCCATCAAATGGCTACCCCACACATTTGTGGAGACTGAAATGGAGCTCATGCTTGAGGAAATGATTCATTTTATAATTTAAATGATTAAAGGTGAAGTTTATCTTGCGTTCCTCTGAGATTTTAGACTGGTTGCAAAGTAGAAATCTGAAAGATTGATGTAAACTGAGGTTTCCTATTATCTGATTACGTAGACACGTTGATCAAATTACTGACAATCAGATTTTCTGCAGTTATGAGATTAAGTGCATGTACTGATTTCAGTCATGACTGATCCATTCACTCATTAAGACTAAGTCACTAAACTGGCAAGAAAAATGACCAAAGGATTCAGAGTTCTCTGGCTTTGGGCCAGTGAGAGGCTAATTTGATAAATACAGCTCATCCCTCGTGGCTGTTAGCTGTTAGCTGTTGACATGCCTCTTCTATGTAATAAAATCTGAGTTACCTAAAGTTTTTCTTCAGGTTTTCATGCCTTTATTTAAACACGTCCCAAAATCTTTTGCATTTGCTATATTCGTATTATTTCCAGTGCCATAATCCCTCATTTTCCCAAAGTATTGGTGCTTCAGGATGTTTCCTTTAATAGCCGATATTCGCTTTGGTCTCCAGGCTTTCTTTCATCCCTAATGGTTTCTCTGTCTGTGCCAGGGGTTGGAATGGGGTGGTAACAGCAGATGTTGTGCTGAAGGCCATGTGGATGGCTGGGCTGTGTATTTAATGAAGGCTCTTGCATAGCATATTTAGGCTGTGGAGATCAAAATGGACAGTTTCAGGGCAGGGAAGCTGGAATGATCTTCACAACCTTTAGTGCTACCTGAATATGGTTCGGGAAACACGGGGTGTTCAAACTAAATCCCCAAATCTGTGCTTTGTACCAAGTAATATTCCAAAATAGTAATCTAATTTGACATATTATTTAGTATGTAGGCATGCAATTTGGGACCAAGCTCTAGCATTGCTTGTTCGCTTCCTTACGGGTCAGTAAGGAAGGAAGTTAGAAGCAAGATTGGGTGCTTCTGTGTTATGGAGGGATTTATTTATTTATTTTTCTTGGTTACCTTGCCTCCACCCAACTGAAGCACCCAGCTGGTCACTGAGAACCTTCCAAATAAGGTTCATAAGCATAAACTAAGCTTAATGCTTCGTTCTGCTCCGTCAGATCTGAGCGCTCTCGGGGTTGGTGGCTGGTGCTTTTGAGCACTTCTTAAAATGTCACGCGACAGATAAATTCCAGTTTCTGGGTTTGCCTCATGCTTTCTCTGCTATTAATGATGTTGGGTGAAACTTGTGTCCTGCTACCTTCACACTTGGTTGCATTGTTTATTTTGGCAGTCGTGCCACACAAACGGGTGGCTCTTAAAGACGTTCGACCAGGCAGAAAGCTTTCGTGCTCCGACTGTAGGAATTAACTTTCCATTTTCACTTCAGTTGTGTGAAAGCGAAGACAGAAACTAAATGAGAACAATGCACTGATTTTAAGCCTGATACACCTGTTATAAAGCTGAAATCCTAAGTGATGCGTCTGGAAACCATCTGTGTAGCTCCTACATCTGGTCCTGATCAGACGTCGTGCTGGAACTGGAAGAAACTGGAAGTCAGGCTTCTTTCTGTACCGCTTTTTGGTACAGAACATTGTCTCAAAGCAGCTTTCAAAATATCTAGGCCCATAGCAGCAGTTGAGGAAGGTTATGGTTCCAGTAGCAAGGAAACACTCACTAAACGTGATATGGAAGAAACCTTTGACAGAACATAAAGCCTGTTATTTGGCCCAGTAAACAGGTTCCCGTGCCCTCCAGCAGATAATAGTTGTGGATCCTCTGTGGTCTGAGTGAAGGTATGAGGGCTGGAAGTGGCACTGGAAGAGTGGAGAAAACAGAATACGTAGTTAGGGGTGTTCTGTACTAACAGAACACACTGGAAGATGTTGAACTCGAGGATGTCCTCCTCCAGCATTGTGTTCATTTGATTAACATTAGTGTCGGTAGTACCTGTTGTAACAGTCTTGAACTCATCCTGAACTTAAACACCTATAGATAAAATTATCGATTTGGGTTATGGAGTGAAATAAAAGCTACAGAAGACTAACAACAATATCCATGGACCATGTGAGTCTCGTACATTATCCAGCCTTTGGCTGCTTCTTGGTCTTTCAAACACTAAATTGATTAATATTCCATATTTTTACACGCTTGACTACTATTTGAACTGCTGAGAATATGGTGATGTAAATGGAGACTCTGGTACTGAAACCTCACTCATTTCTACATATGACTAAGGAGACTTGATGTGTTCCAGCCTGATACTCTGGCTTTCATTGGGGCTGCATCCCAATGGTGTGCTGTGTACTGTCTGAACATTGATATCACATTTGGTAGTGGACGCCATGTGGTGCAGTAATGGGGACTTCAGTAAGGGAATCTGGATCAGAGCTTTTATCTAACATGCGGTGTTTGTTTTATTGTAGATTGCACAGAAATATGACACGCAGAAGGAGGAGGAGCTGCGCTTCTGGATCGAGGAGGTGACGGGGATGCCCATTGGAGACAACTTTCAGAAAGGCTTGAAGGATGGCGTCATCCTGTGCGAGTAAGTGCACGTAATATGCAGTGGTCTTGTCTTGTCTGTCTGTGACTTGTCGCCACCTGTGGGTCTGGAGTTGGGATGTGTCGCCCAAAGAGGTCGGGTTCCTTTGAGTCTTGGTTCTCCCAAGGTTTCTTCCTTATAACATTTAGGGATGTTTCTTGCTACTGCCGCCCTGGGCTTGCTCAATTTGGGATTGGGCTTAGATATTAGAAGTACTAAAAGTGTAAAGCTGCTTTGAGACAATGCTCCATCTCTAAAAAGTGCTGTAGAAATGAATCTGACTGAGTTTGTGTGGGTGGGAGAGGGTGAGGACCAAATGTCCTTACAATGACAGGAAAACCTGGAATTTTGAGTTGAGGACCTTTTTTCTGGTCCTCACTACTTGCCTTTTTTAGAAAACTGGCAACTTTCTATTTGGAAAAACAAAGAGCCAAAAGATTTGCTGTAGATGACTGAGGCTAAGGTTAGTATTAATTATCTGCAGTAATGCTTTAGTGTCATTCATGTCAATGGAGGGTAATAGCATGTCAAGAATAGCACACGTGTGTTCATGTTCATTCCTTGTCTTGCTATACTTGAGGACCAAATGTCCCTATGATGATAGGAAAGTCTGGAATTTGGACTTTTGAGGACCAATTTTCCGGTCCTCACTACTTGCTTTTAAAGAAAAAGTCAACTTTTTATTAGAAAAACCAAGAGCCAAAACACTTTTTAGGTTACTGAGGTTACGGTTAAGGTTAGGGGATGTGTGGGCGTAGTATTAGGTAGCTGCAGTGTGGCTTCATTGTCAGTCATGCCAGTGGAAAGTCCTCATGAGAACAGCGAGACAAACGTGTGTTTGAGCCCCTATGCTTGAGGACCAGACGTTAGGAAAACCCAGTGTGTGTGGAGGTGAGATGTGGGGTCCGTCTGTATTTGGAGGGTGTTACTCATTTCATATGTAACCACATCAATTTAATTTAACCACAACTTTTTTGCTGTATGATATTGATGATGGTCTGATTTTTGGCTGGTGACACTGATGCAGCAGATGTCAGTCATTTCCTCAAAGAAAAAAGTAATGAAACCTGTAATGTGACCATTAATTTGTGTTCCTCCTTTAATAGCAAGTGTTTTTTGGAATAAAGTGAAGAGGATACGTCTGACCCATATCTTTTGTTTAATTAAGGTCTGGTCAGTGCCGATCAGCTCTGTGTTGCTACTTTATCTGAGATGTAGGATCAGGTCAGGCCGATTTGCTTACCTGCAGCAGTACTGATCTTTCCTGGATAATACAACCCACGTTCAGGAAGCTTTTAAGGAGTTTCATGTAACTCTTCACTGAGGTTTGTTTCTGTCCTTGTTTTATTTGCAGGTTAATAAACAAGCTACAGCCGGGTTCCATAAAGAAAATAAACCACACTCAGTTGAACTGGCACAAGGTAAATACGTGGTTCTGATCCTTTATTGTTAAAGGCATTCCAGGAGTAACCTTGGAATGACTTTAGTCTGTATGGCCTTTGTTTGTTCTGGAATGATACGTCTCCATTCAGGTCCATACCGTGATGATATCTCGTTCTGAAATGCTGATGGAGGTCACCGCATAACACCTCCCTTTGTTCCCCTCTGTCTTCCCGTAGCTGGAGAACCTTGGGAATTTCATCAAGGCGATCCTCAGCTACGGACTGAAGCCCAACGACATCTTTGAAGCCAACGACCTCTTTGAAAATGGGAACATGACTCAAGTGCAGACCACCTTGCTCGCCCTGGCCAGCATGGTACGTTCATTCTGAGCCTCTGTCACTTTGGTAGCACCGTGAAGGCACTAAGACGTCCCACACAGGGGGGGCGAAAATGCCTGTTTAACAAGTGAATCAAGAACGTATTTTAAGCAGGCCAGTAAGCTGTTGGTCGACCAGCATACGAATTAACACGGCCCCGTGTTTCCATATAAGTCCTTTTGTGCTGACTGCAGCTTCTGTGGTGCTTAGTGTTGCGTGGACTCATAGAGCACCATGAAGTCATTTGGGCAGCCTAATCACCACTATCAGCAAACCCAGCTATATTATCACGCTCAGTCCAGCTGGCATTCAGTGGCATTTTCTACATGACTTAAGGAGGGTCCGGTGTTCCTCACATTCTACCATAAGATTTCTAACGACTTATAACAGCAAATCACAGATGCCGCCCCGTGAGTACCAAATCAAAACCAGAACCTGCCTACTCAAAGGTCTATTAATATGCCGGTAAGCGCCGTACGACAGGTCCGCTAAATATTAGTTGCTACCGTTGCTGGGAGTCCAAGATTGGTCGTTCATCTGGATTTAAATGATTTTTTGTCCTCGAGTGTTTGTTTGTATTCTCTGTGATGGATGGGGCCTTTCGTTGTACCCCAGAGTGCCTGCTCATGCCCGGAAAGTGAATTTGCCATGGCAGCAATGGTGGTGCAAGCCGCCCAGATCTCCTGATAGCCATTTAGGGTGAAAGGAGTTAAAAACTGGAGAAAAGGTGCGCTAGTGAACCGAACTGAAGCTCTTCAATGACCAAAAAAGGTGTGAATTATGGTCCAGAGTGTTAAAGGTCAAAAAACCCTGATGTATGGAAGCTTTGAGTCAGCTTGTTTGTGTTTATGCTGATTCTGTGCAGGCAAAAACCAAAGGCCTCGACACAAAGGTCGACATTGGTGTGAAGTACGCCGATAAGCAGGAAAGGCGTTTCGACGACGAGAAGATGAAGGCCGGCCAGTGTGTGATTGGACTTCAGGTGGGTTTTCAATAACGCTCAGACTTTAAGTGGTTACGATTTGTTCATGAGGATGCTCTTGAAATGTTCATGTCAAAGATGGACAAATGTTTTTGTAGGCGGTCTTTCACACATCCCTCGCACCTCAACACGTACTGGACACTTAGACGCAAGCGGTGCTCTTCTAACTGGCCACGATTAGAACTGAGACTTTGTACATGGTTACCCCAACACTGGTCCAAAGGAGCGTAATGGACTATTGTAAAGCATTACAGTTTAGCTGCTTGTAATCACGCTAGTCACTGATTAATAAAACAAAGTTGCTCATGATTCTGAGTGAAAATGCAGCTTATTTCCAATGCATCCTCTTTATAGTAGCTCTCTAGTGCCTGCTTATGTAAGAAACTAAGTCTTCAAAAGCTTGCAATCATTTGAACAAATTATTTTGGAGAAAAATTTTAAACTGCACCTTGGCGACATCTGCTGGCAGGATTTATTCGGCTGCCTCAGGAAAACCCCCAGAAACCCCATACAAGCATTTGATCATAGGGTATCGTTTGCATTTTATCGAGTCTGATTCCATTTTTGCTTATCGATTCCAAAATGGTGGGGAAAAGTGCAAAATGTTTAGATATAAAGATTTCCATTACAACTTTTTACTTTGAGCTTTGTCTTCCCATTTAAACCAAACACTTAATGTGGCGTAATGTAAAGCAGTGACCTAGGAACACCAAACATCTGTTACTATTAGTCATAAGTAATCTCTACTGCTGAAATGACCAGAGGGAAAGTAATCATTACATATGTTAATCTAAGCTTAACGTGGTTTAATGTTCTAAAAACAAACTTCTCTTAATTACAACTGGTCATAAGTGATCTCTTGCTGGCATTCTGAACCTGTGGTCCAAACGGAAAGTAATCCTTTGTTAAGCTTTTTAATTCCCATATTATAACAAAAAAAGCTTAACGTAGATAATGATTGCTTTCCCTTTGGAGCACATGGTCATCATTTCAGCAGTAGAGGCTGTTTGACCAACAGTAATTAAGAGAAGTTTAGTGTCCTGTCATGCTGGTGCTTTAGATGTTTTGCCATGTTGGAGGTGCAACCTCCTTTACAACAGATCTACTGTCCACAAATGGTATTTAGTCCTGCCAAGCATCCATCTTCAGCTAATGCCCTTACCGAGTGTACAGTGGTGCTGGAAAGTTTGTGAACCCTTCAGAATGTTCTATATTTCTGCATAAATATGACCTAAAACATCATCAGATTTTCACACAAGTCCTAAAAGTAGATAGAGAACCCAGTTAAACAAATGAGACAAGAATATTATACTTGGTCATTTATTTATTGAGGAAAATGATCCATTATTACATATTAGTGAGTGGCAAAAGTATGTGAACCTCTAGGATTAGCAGTTCATTTGAAGGTGAGATTAGAGTCAGGTGTTTTCAATCAATGGGATGCCAATCAGGTGTGAGGGGGCACCCTGTTTTATTTAAAGAACAGGGATCTATCAAATTCTGCTCTTCACAACACATGTTTGTGGACATGAAAAAAGGAAATTCAGACCATTGTTACCCTCACCAGGAGGGTCAACCAACAGGAATAACTCCAAGAGCAAGGCGTCTTGTAATAGTGTGAGGTTCACAAAGGACCGCAGGGTAATTATAAGCAACTGAAGGCCTCTTCACATTGGCTAATGTTAATGTATGAGTCCACCATCAGACGAACACTGAACAACAATGGGGGGCATGGCCGGGCATGCAGAAGAACGACTGTGCTCTCCAAAACGAACATTGCTGCTCATCTGCAGTTTGCTAAAGATCACGGTGGACGAGCCAGAAGGCCATGGAAGAACGTTTTTTTGTGGAGGATTGGACCAAAATGAACTTTTCGTTTTAAAAGAAAAGAGTTATGTTTGGACAAAGGAAAAACACTGCATCCAGCATAAGAACCTTATGCCATCTGTGGAAACACTTGGGGTGGTAGTATCATGTGGTTTGGGCCAGTTTTTGCTTGCATCGGGCAGACGGCCTTGCCATCATTGATGGAAACCAATGAATTCTGAATGAATCAGGAGAATTTCTACACAGGGGTAAAAAATATCAGGACATCGTCCATGAACGAAATCAAGAGAAGGGGGCATGCAGCAGACAAGCCCTAAGCCACAAGGTCGTTTACAAAGAATGGTACAGAAGAAAAAGGTAATAGCTCAAAGTGTTACGTACTGAAAAATGAAGGTTAACATAACTTGCCACTCACTGTCATTTTCCTCAAAACAAATGATCAAGTAATATATTTGGTGTCTCAGTTTAACGGATTCTCTTTATCTACTTAGGACTTTTACTTTTAGAAATTGATGATGCTTGAGGTTCATATTTTGTGCAGAAATATAGAGAATTCTAAAGAGATTCACAAACTTTCCAGCACAACTGTATCAAAAAAAAAACCAGGCGATGACATAGTGAGCCTGGTCCTGATGGATAGTTTGCTGCATGAAGTACAGACTTTATCATGATCGTGAATTTTATAGAATAGTAATAGAATCCAACACAGTTATTGTGCACTGGTGTTTTCAGATGGGAACTAACAAATGTGCCAGCCAGGCCGGTATGACCGCGTACGGCACACGGAGGCATCTGTATGACCCCAAGACCCAAACGGACAAGCCTTATGACCAGACCACGATCAGCCTGCAGATGGGCACCAACAAAGGAGCAAGCCAGGTATGACTCATGACCTCTCCGATGTGCTAAAAGAGCCCAAAAAGCAGCCATGGACTGTTCTGTGACTAAGATGTCAGCTATAAAGCAGGACATTCGCCTTGATATTTTGGATTCACACATCTCCTGTCCCTCTCTAGGCTGGTATGTCTGCCCCGGGCACCAGGAGAGACATCTTTGACCAGAAGGCTGCCTTGCAGCCGCTGGACAACTCCACGATCTCCCTGCAGATGGGCACCAATAAGGTGGCGTCTCAGAAGGGCATGAGCGTGTACGGCCTGGGCAGGCAGGTCTACGACCCCAAGTACTGTACCCCAACCGCAGAGGGCGGCGTCCATACCAACGGCAGCCAGGGCACGGGCACGAACGGCTCCGAGATCAGCGACAGTGACTATCAGGCGGAGTACCAGGAGGAAGAGTACCAGGGCAGCTACCACGACGAGTAACAGCGCCCACTACAATGACCAGGGGGATCGAATACTAGGCCCGCGCGGGGGGGCGTGAGCGAAGCTATTTTACGCAATATATATCCAACAGAGCAAGGCTTTCTGATAGTCTTCTTTTGTTTTTTTGTTTGAGAGGAAGGGGGTGTTGCCCCGCTCGTGTACGTACTCTAGTTTTGGAGCAGCAGCGTTCTCCGATGGTCATAGTTAAGTACAGCCACAACTCGATAGCTAAACCGTGCTTTAAGATTCAGAACATTCCTTTTTAACTGCTTTTTTAATGAAGTATGAAGAACTGTGAAGAAGATGCGAAAATTCCGCTAAGCTCCATTTGCACCCTACTTTTTTTTTTTTTTTTTTTTTTTTTTTTTTTTTTTTTTTTAGTACCCTGTGATTATTTTTATTTTTTTTATTGCATGTCAAGAGCGAATTACGGCTCAGCTCTGCTCTGTACAGCCTGAGAACTGAGAATCCTAAAGACTAAAGGTGTGGCAAAGCCTTTTTAAAATCATTCCATTCCATCTCCACATCACTGGAAGTGTAGCTCTGAAATGCCAAACGTTTGAGTTGCAGCGCTAAACTGGAAAACCATGAAGCCTTTTTAGTTTTCACCTTTTTATTCCATTATTTTATTTGTGCCATACTCTTTAAAACATCCCTATAAATTCCTCTCCCACTGTATTTATTGCCATTTTTCTCATATAAACTGTTATGTCATACGGTTCTTTTTATGAATAAATTGTATGCTATAAAGAAGCCTTTAACGTCTCGCTCCTTTAACACAAGCACTCCGGTTTGTAAATGCTGGTTCGGAAGCCTGTCCTAAAAAAAACACTAAAACAAGAGTTTGAGGCAAGCCTACACCCTGGTCAGGGTGCCCATGCACTGCAGAGAATCACTCACTCGCTCTTGGGTGATGAGGGAGTTTACATGCAATTAATATTCTCATAACTGCAGAAATCGCATTTAGTTACACTTGAGTAATCAGATGATGGGGAAAACTCCAGGGTCTCTTGGGGAATCATCCGATTTCTACTTTGCAACCAGCCACTAATTTCACAGGAGGACGTGATGGAAACTATGAACTTTAATAATTAAATATTGAAATTAATTTCCTCAAGCATATACTGCATTTCAGTTCTACATAAAAGAAGCTGCTTCGTGGCTGCCTCATTAAAATCGAGGGTTGCCAGATCTATGGAAACACGCCCAAAAGAATCACTCTTAGAATAAGCCAGGGGTGTCCAGACTTATTTCAACGGGTGCCAGATTTGACCATATCAAAATACCCAAGGGCCGATCATTATACCTTTCCTAAAACAATCTAATGGTGGCCTAAGAATGTTGCTAGGTACTGTAGGTAGGTGGTTTTAATATTAGGGCTAATATTTGGTATAGGGAGAACCTGCCAAACTCCACAAAGAAACAAACCCTGGTCCCAGTAATGTCATACCAACAATTCATTCGTCTTTAGTACAGACCTTGAATAGGTTACATATCCATCACAGGGCATTACTACTACTACTTCCACTCATTTGTTTAACTGCAGTGAGGAACTGAACTGAATCCAGAGCTTATCCCAGTGACACCGTGTGAAACGGGGATGTAGTTCATTCATACTCGTCCATTTAATCACGCCTAGGCTGAATTTGGTGTGTTTGGGAGGTAAGGAAACCCTCTGGTCAGGAGAACGTGGCGCCAAACCCCAACTTTTAAACAGGAGCTGCATACCATGAGCATACGGAGCAGAGTGGCCCATGAGATCTTTGCTCACTTCTGCTCATAAGTTACTTGGTTACAGTGGGTGAAAAGACACATTGTCCAGTTTCAATGTTCATGACTGGAAACGTGTTCTCTGGTCAGATGAAACCTACAATGAGTACTGTGTGCAAGGTGTGGTTCAAGCTGGGGGAGGTTCTGGGAGGGTTAATGTGGAAATGGGTCCATCGGTTGAGAAGACCGTAAATTTGAACCACAATGCCTGCACTGAGCTGCTGGATGACCAGGTTTTGCCTTTTGCTCATCTTACTGAGGAACATAACATTCCTATCCTGGTATTCCAAGATGGCGATTCTCACGTTCACAGGGCTGCATCTGGACTGGCCAAAATCCTCATGTGAATCCTCTTGAACATCTGTGGGACTACCTGGAATAAGATGTTCAGGGCAAGAGTGGCTGAGCGTTGGTGTCCGGTCCTTGATGAATCGAATCACAGCTGTTACTCGTGCTCATGGAGGTATTACACGCTATTAGCCAGGGCTGGACATGAATGAGGTACTTTTTGTTGAGGACTGTACTTGCTGTAAATATGCTTAATAAATGTATTGCTTTAACTTCTCTCCATCTTAGACACTTTGTCATTCCACTACATTTCTATCAAGGTCCTCGTTACTTGTAACTTCGAAGCTTCCAAAGTCAGTGAAGGATTTTTTTTTTTCTCTAAAACGTGATTGTTTTTTCATAGGTCACACTGACATGGCCATGCCTCGCAGCCATGTTTCAGTTTTCTGAACAGGTTAAAGATTTGTTTCGTTTTAAATGGTTGCTTTTGTTTGCCTAAAATGAATCAGGTCACAGTCTAGAAAAACTCGCCATCCCATGTGCGGAGGCATACTGAGGTATGTACATATTTAATTCCTGCTGAAAGCTTGAAATGGAGTTGTCTGTGGCTTTAGACTAGAGAAAAACCGTAGGCTGTAAACATTACCGATAGGAGAGATCTGGAAGATGGTCAGCATGGTAATCCATGATTTGGTACAAAAGCTGTATCGATGCAAGGCTGAGTATTTGAGGAGTAAACATGGGCAGAGGATCTCCAGTTTATCAACAAATGTGTGAAAACTATTGAAATGTTTAAAAACAATGTTCCTCCAAGAAAGACTGGAAGGGATTTATACAGTATATTCCGGTTCTAACTTGTATTGCATTATCTTTTTGAAAAATGCATGGACGTCCCTGATAACGATGTCATCTTGAAGGCAGCTTATGTTGCTCTAAAATCTTTTTCTGCATTAATGCTGCATCACAGAAGTGTAAATGATCTTTACCAAGGGCCCTGACCCGACCCCATACCATGACGGAGCCTGTCTTTTGGACTTGTTCCTCATAAGTCTGGATGGTCCCTTTGGTCTGGAGCACAGGCCATCCATTTCTTCCAAAACAGATCTGAGATACTGATTGGTCTGTTCCAGAAGCCTCCGAGTCCAGAGAAGTCCACGCCATTTCTGGACGTGGTTTTTTGCACAGTAAAGTTTTAAGTGGCATTTGTGAATGTATTTCTGTATGTGGTTCTATCAGCTATTGATGAATGATGGTTCTTGATGCAGTGCCGTCTGAGGGAGCGGAGATCACCCCTCTTCAGTTTAGGCTTGTGCCCGAACCCTTTATCCACAGAAATTCCTCCAGATTCCTTGAATCGTTTAATGATATTATGCACTGTAGAGGGAAGGAATATGTAAATCCCTACCAGTATTTCTTTGAGAAGCATTATTTTTAAATATTTCATTAATTTTCTCATGCATTTGTTGACAATCCGGAGATCCTCTGCATATCTTTACTCCTCAAAGACTCAACCTTTCCTGAATACTGCTTTTGCATCAAACCATAATTGCAATCATTGGCTGACATCTCCGGTTTGAAATCACATCATTATTTAGTTTTTTCGTACATCACTAACCCTAAATTGCTCCTGTCCCAACTTTTTTTGGAATGTGTTACAGACCTGAAAGGCAGGAAAGCATGTTTATTAACAAATAAACTGACGTTGACCAGAAAAAAACATAAATTCTCGGGTTCATACTGTCTGCAATGAAATAAAAGTCAAAGGAAATGTAAGGAACAGCATAGATTTTTTTTTTTTGTACAGTCCTAACTTTTTCTGATTGGGGTTGTAAATAAAATGACTGATCCTTAGAAGTTTGTTCTGTAACATCTATAAGTCCTTTATTATTAGGGACATTAAGTATAAAGTGTTGGGGCAATATTACAACAATGCAATGGCCTAAGGATTAAAAGCAAGTGCCTCATTACTTTAACTTAAGTTTAAATCCGATGGTACAACTTTCACTTGTAAGTTGACCAATAGTATCTGTACTTTAGCTTAAGCACTGAAGGCGTGCACTTCGTCCACCTCTGCTGTTAGGTACGTTTCAGTCACAGGTGAGTAATTTTTGGAGCTTATTAGGGATGAACATGAAGGTCCTGGATGGACAGGGTTCACTGCGTTTGCAGTATCGTGGCTCACTGTAGGTTTAGACACTGAAAAATGTGCTCATGGAAATTTCATTTGAAGTCGTTGGTGAAAATGTGTGGTAACCCTATGATTTCTTTTTACAGTCGTTGAGTCAGAGTGATGATCTAAACTAACTGTTAGGAATGTTCTGGCTTCCTGTAGAGCCTCTCGTTTCGTTAAAAGCAGCACAGCTCTCGTTGGGTTTCTGAAGGTAAATTAGAAAAGACTTTTAACGTTCTTTCGGTCCGCTCAGCGCAGAGTGGCGGAGTCATAAATCTCGTTTGAGGCTACCCTCGGAGAGCTTCCAGGATACATTTGGAAGCTGTTCGATGAGCCAATGGCCTGAGATTTCTGGAAATTCTTATATAACCTCGCTGAGTGGAAAACCAGACTCTCGGCTCTGAGGTAGAGCGAGCGAGTCTGCGTTTAAAATCTCGTCGAGAGAGAGAAGTGCATCTTGTGCTGTACATGTGGCAGAGGCAGACAGCTCGGGGTTTATGGTGAATTACTAACGTTTTCAGCTAACATTTGGGGCTGATATATTCTGTGCTGTGCCTCCTCCTTGTCTTCCTCTACGTCTTTAAATCACGACGTAGCATGCTCAAAATGTTGAACCGATGGCTCGACAGATCCAAGCTGTAAAACTATAGGGTCAAACCAGGATCCAGCGCCTGATCTGGAACATTTAACATGAATTGAACAAGTGGCTTCCATTAACATTTTCCAGCTTTATGCTACAGTTCTGGTTTTAGTTTGCCGAGAAAAACAGCGAAAGGAAAGCGATGAGTACGTGTAAAAGAAAAATAACATTCCGGATGTCATCGATGATGAATGAGTGATGGCTGAAGCCACGCATGGGGATTTTAAATTCTCCTTCTGGAGCGATGGAACCCCATTTGTTTAAACACACATGGCAATATGGCACATGTTGTGCTGTGTTAAGAAGCCTTTAATCTTTTAGGTACGGCTAGAAGAACGGCTACAATGACTACTGGGTTTTTAACAACTGCCTGATATTAAGGGCTGGTTTTCTAAAAAGGACTAAAAAGTTCTTTATAGTTTAAGATTAGAGGTAACACCAGAACAGAACTGGAAATACTAATACATGGATATTCACAGATTTTTCTTTCATTCATATTAGCTGCATATTAGCCCCATGCTTCACAGTAGGTATGGTGTTCTTGGGATGCGACTCAGTATTCTTCTTCCTCCAAACACAGCGAGTTGAGTTTTTACCAAAAAGTTCTATTTTGGTTTCATCTCACCACATGATATTCTCCCAATCCTCTTCTGGATCATCCATATGCTCTCTGGCAAACTTCAGATGGGGCCTGGACATTTACTGGCTTAAGCAGGGGGGCCACGCCTGGCACTGCAGGATCTGAGTCCCTCTCGGCGTAGTGTGTTACTGATGGTAGCCCTTTGTTACTTTGGTCCCAGCTCTCTGCAGGTCATTCATCAGGTCCCTCCGTGTTAGTTGTTCTGGGATTTTTGCTCACCGTTCTCATGATCATTTTGACCCACGGGATGAGATCTTGCGTGGAGCCCCAGATTCGAGGGAGATTATCAATGGTCTTGTATGTTCTTCCATTTTCTTACAATTGCTCCCACAGTTGATTTATTCACACCAACCTGCTTGCCTATTGTAGATTCACTCTTCCCAGCCTGGTGCAGGTCAACAGTTTTCTTCCTGGTGTCCTTCGACAGCTCTTTGGTCTTGACCATGGTTGAGTTTGGAGACTGACTGTTTGAGGCTGTGGACAGGTGTCTTTTATACAGATAATGAGGTCAAACAGGTGCCGTTAATACAGGTAACGTGTGGAGGACAGAAGAGCTTCTTAAAGAAGGTGGTACAGGTCTGTGAGAGCCAGAAATCTTGCTTGTTTGTGGGTGACCAAATACTTATTTTCCACCACAATTTACAATTAAATTCTTTAGAAATGATACATTGTGATTTCCTGGATTTTTTTTCTCATTTTGTCCCTCATAGTTGAAGTGTAGCTATGATGAAAACTACAGACCTCTCTCATCTTTCTAAGTAAGAGAACTTGCACAATCAGTGGCTGACTAAATACTTTTTTGCTAGTAGTTTTTTTTATTTATTACTAGCCCTAAATTGCCCTCATCCCAACTTTTTTGGAATGAGTCGCAAGCCTGAAATGCAGGAATAGATGCTTATTAACAAATGAAATGAAGTTGATCAGAAAAAAAAACCCATTAAATATATTTAGTTCATACTGTCTGCCATGAAATAATTTTTTTTCTATTTTCCATACCATCCCAACCATTCCTGATTTGACCATACAGGCATTTTGACATAATGGAAATATTTAAGACACGTTACCCCATGATCAGTATTATCACCTGATTTGACGGTTAATTCTGCCCAGGTTAAACCTGAAACACATCAGAGCCCGATGCCAGCTCACCGGATTGACAAGCTATTGTACAAGTTCCCAAAGAGCTGCGACATGAGGAGAAGGCATTCAGTGAAACGCTGCCTCCCTTCTCTTCTTCCCCCTTCACTCCGCTGTGGAGAAATAATCAGTGCTTTGTGCAAGCTGTGGAATCCAGGACCAAAACGCAAGGCTCAATTATAGGGAAGGTCCAAAAAAAAAAAGAAAGCCGGTTACTGCAGCAACCGCAGTGGGCCTTTAAAGGGAGAAAGAAACCCTAGCAGTGCTGCGGCATAGTTTAGAATGTATTCGGTTCCCTGACGGACCTGAGAGCTGAAAGCCAAAATGTTCAGCTTTACAATGCCAGAAGAATTTCCCTAACGCTGTGTCCTCTGAGATGATCGCTCCTGCTTTACCGACTTCCATGAATAATGAGCTAATACCTCTATTCCATTGACAACCTTTGATTCAGATATATTAGCCCATTCAAGATGATAGATATTAAATACTATTAAGCCTTCAGAGGTCCGACGTTAGGCTTCGGGCAAGACCAACGTTTCACATTAGTCTCCGTTCTGGCCGAAACCCGATCGAGGCCTTGAGCAGCCCAGCAGCACCTCATGAATCCAAAGACAATAGTGAGTGGGAGTAAGCTGTGTCTGTGCAAACAGTTTCAGGGTTGCAGTCTGGACTTTATTAGCGGATCGCTCCTACTCACCTTCTCTCGCAAAGCAATTCACCCTGGGCAGAAACGATAGGATTTTGGAAGGGGAAGTGACAGAAGAAAGGATTACAGGAGGAGGAATGAGTGCAAATTCGGCTTCAGGCAGGCAGGCACAAAGGCGGCAGGGGGTGTGAAGCAGGGAACAACCAGGGGAGTGGATTTCCTGGAGCTGACAGGCTGCTGATCGCAGAGAGATTACACCCCCCATACTGGACTGATCCAGGACCAGCTGAAATGCCCCAGGGGGAGGAGGAAGGGGCTTCTGTCTGAGGACAGGCCTTGACCCAAAATGGACTTCTGTGCTAATATCAGTATGCTCTCAGTCAGCTTTTGTTTCCCCATTCCTCAATCAGCAGTTAAATTCCTCTCGTGCCTTTGTAAGTGGATCCAGTTGAGGGTTTTATTAGTTTTGGGAAATGCAGGCCCAAATTCCAATTTCTTTGTTTCTTAAAACGCTTGTAGCTCTTGTGTTTTTTATATTGCAGTTTCGTTTTGTTGTAGGATTCGTATTTAACAATTCAACATGCGTGATTTCTTAAAGTTCCTCCTGGAAGCTGGTTTATAAAGGGCGAATATTAGTACATTTAGAAAAAAAAGCTTTCCAAGCACTTCAAATAAACATTTAAGAGAAATGGGATTTTAGCCTTCATACAACCACAAATCAGAAAAAAGTTGGTACAGTATGGAAAATGCAAATAAAAATCTTACATTCACATAGACTTTTATTTCATTGCAGACAGTATGAACCTGACATGTTTTTCTTCTGGTCAACTCCATTTCATTTCTTAAAAACGTCCATTCCTGGGTTTCAGACCTGCAACACATTCCAAAAAAAGTTGGGACGGGGGGCAATTTAGGGCTAGTAAAGGTAGAGGCAAAAAAAGCTACATAATGATGTGATTTCAAATTGGTGATTTCAACAGGTGATTATAATCGTGATTTGGTATGAAAGCAGTATCCACAAAAGTCTTTGAGGAGCGAAGGATCTCCAGTTTGTCGACAGATGTGTGATAAAATTATTGAAATATTTAATAGGACTGTTCCTCAAAGAATCGCAGTTTACACAGTAACGTTTTAAGTGGCATTTGTGAATGTATCTCTGTATTGTAGAGCTTGGTAAAGGTTTGATAAACTAATCTATTGCCCATATGGGTCTATCAGCTATTGATGACGGTTCTTGATGCAGAGCTCATGGGTCTTCAGTTTAGGTTTACACCTTTGCCCTTTATAAATTCCTCCAGATTCCTTGAATTGTTTAATGCTATTATGCACTGTAGAGGTAGAAATATGTAAATCCCTTCCATTGTTTCTTTGAGGAACACTGTTTTTTAACTTTTGCTCCTCAAAGACTTTTGTGAATACTGCTTTTGTACCAAATCATGATCATAATCACCTTTTGATGTTTGAAATCACATTATTTTGTTTTTTTAGCTCATCACTATCCCTAAATTTCGTCAATCCCAACTTCTTCTTGGAATGTGTCGTAGTCCTGAAATGCAGGAATGGATGTTTATTAACAAATGAAATGAAGTTGACCAGAAAGAACTTGAAGTATCTCAGGTTCATACTGTCTGCAATGAAATAAAAGTCTAAGTAAATCGTTTTTTTTATTTGCATTTTCCATACTGTACCAACTTTTTCTGATTAGGGGTTTGTCAAAAATCTGTGACTACCTCTGTCCTCCCTAATGCAGCACTGGAAAAGCTAGTGTTTTCCATGTACAGGATCAGCCGCCTAGGTGGTTCTTTCCATTGTTCCCTGATTGGATTTACTGTTTCCAGTCAGGTTTAAACCAGTCCTTAAATGCTGCTTTGACAAATTACAGTCTGCAGACTGAGGCCTTTTTTATAGCCCGTGACGGAGGTGTGTATGCTGGCACTGCGCTTGTACTGGGTGCTTGGCTGCATATTTTCTTTTGTATCTCTTTGTTTGTTAAATAGTTGCCGCTGAATGAAGTCATTATGTACGATTACTGACAAAGGGTTCTTGAGCCCAAAGTGCCAACGGCACCATCAGACCATGGCAATGATTTAGACACAAAGGAATTCATTTTAGATGTTTGTTTAGGGTGGTACTGGTTTCGAAGTGGTGTATAAGATGGGAATACAGCCCAAACAGGGCACCAGGCCATTTATATCTAGGACCAATTTGGAATAGCCAGTCTACCTTCTGGGATGCTTTTTCAGATAAAAACTGTTTCTTGGATGAGCATGTTGTCCTGAATGGGATGATGTTGCTACTGGGGATGATTACATTTATGCCATTTAGCAGACACCCTTATCCAGAGCGACTTACAGCTGATACAGTCTTACAATCCAAGCAATTTTGGGTTAAGGATCTTACTCAAGGACCCAATAATGGCAGCCTGGCAGAGATGGGTTTTGAACCCTAGACCTTCTGATCCATAGTCCAGTATCTTAACCACTAGACCAGCACAGCCCCTTCTTAACATGTGCAAATTGTATTTTGACAAACTCAGTACAACTCAGAGCAGACAAAGCCTCGCACAACCCCTGTGATGTTTGGACCCCATGTTGGGAACCATGGCATTAGACCGCTGGTGGTGCACGTGGTTGGCATGGTCGTCTGGACTCTGCTTGTGTAAAGTCTGTATGTTCTCCTCGTGTCCACGTGGGTTTACTCAGGGTACTCTGCTTTCCTCACACATTCCAAAGACATGCATTAGGTTAATTGGTCACTCTAAACATGCCAGTATGAATGTGTGTGTCGCCTGGACAGGGATGCCCGGCTATTCCTTCCTATTCCTGCCCATCTAAAGTTCCGTGCCCATAACCAATCCAGGTTTCGAGACTAGTTTCTAGATTTTATTTGAAATGGATCCAAATGAAATGGATCTAAGGTGCTTGGTTGGGGCGGTGGCAATCCGTTAGCCCACCATTGCAGAGGTTGGGCGAGGAGCCTGGATGGACTTCCACCTGCTCCCAATGTGTGCCGGGATGGGATCCAGACCCCCACAACTCTGACCAGGACAAGAACAGATAGAACCGGAAAATCTATTACGCCATACCTTAAACAGCATTGAGTCATTGTTTTCACAGCCATGAGTGTTTATTAAAACTTGTGTAAATAGCTTTCCCCATTCAAAAGCCCTGTGATTGCATAAAATTACAGTTTTTTGCAATATGCTGACTGGTAAAATACACAAAATCTCCCTCTCCCCAGGAGAGCAAACATCTTTCCCAAGCTGTGTGTGTTTATTTCGCCGACTGGACATTGTGCTGCAGTACAGAATGCTTGACCTTGATAGCATTAGTGATCTGCAGACACATTATCAAAAGTTAGATCCTGAAAATCTGATACGACTGAACTTTAATCTGCAGAACACCCGCATGTGCAAATGGGAAAACAAAATGTGATCTGGTCTTTCTTAGTGCTGTAGTCGCTGATGTGAGAGTGCTGTTGACCTCATGCTGGTAAATGAATAGCAGCTCCCCTAGAGCAACAGTGCTAAGCCAATATTACGCTACAGCACAGAGCAATGACCTTACCTCCAGCTTTGAGACGAACTGTAATGACAACACCCTCACAATCATGTTCCAAACTGTAGTGGAAAGCCGCTTTATCCTGGTTAGAATGAATGAAATCGTAACCTGTTAGCATCCTGGTTCTTCTCGATCTTACTGCTGCATTTGATACAGTTTGTCATACTACGTTGCTTCTTCGGTTGGAATTCTGTGCTGGAATTACTGGTCTGGCTTTGATTGGCTTCGGTCGTGTCTCACAGTTTCTTTCTCTGGATAGTTTTAGAATCTAAACTGTCTCTCTCAATTATGGTGTACCCCAGGGTTCGGTCCTCGGTCCAATACTTTTTATCATTTATTTGCTCCCACTCGGTAACATTATCCGTCAACCTGGTCTGCAGTTTCATTGCTATGCGGATGCGGATAACACCCAAATTTACATCAGTACTGGGACTGTGGTAGCCTAGCGGATAAGGTACTAGACTACAGTTCAAATCCCACCTCTGCCAAGCTGCCACTGTTGGGTCCTTGAGCAAGGCCCTTAACCCACAGTTGCTTGGATTGTAAGACTATCAGTTGTAAGTTGCTCTGGATAAGGGCGTCTGCTAAATGCTGTAAATGTAACATGATATAACATTTCACTATAATGAATAATTTGACCGTGTAAAATGTATAGAACGAGAATCAGCACTGAAGAGCAGTTCAACTTTGATTCGAGAGGATTTTCAAATACCCCCAGAAGAAAAACATCACCATATAATTCAGGTGTGCAGCATTATAATTAGGCACAATGCTGCTGATTTACAGTTTGCTGATAACAAAAGGAAAGTTGTGTGTACACAGCGGCTTTTTTAGGATGGAAAAAGACCACAATGACATCCAGTCAGAAAGCAGTGTGGGCCTATCTGCTGCGTGTGCTGTCTCTTTCTTTCCTGGGTTCGATGGAGTCACAATTGGGTAAATATAAAAATACAAGAATTGTGCGACCATGACGTGGCCTCTGAATTACTGGCATGAGTTTCCAGAGCACGCAGAAGTGGCTGAGGCTAATCAGACCCACTTTAGCCGAGCCGGGGATATTGTTTAGTCCAGATCATAACCGCACAGAGAGAGATGGGATTTTTTTGTTCACCACCTTGTGGAATTTTGAAAGAGAGCAGGTTTGAGTGTTTACAGTGTGGGATCTGCTTTAGCTCAGCTCAAATGAGAAATCAGTTTGTTGACAGAATGTGAACTAAGTACAGGGTTTATTATCTGGCAACCGTACAAGAACTTCTCCCAGAAGGCAGGACGCAGTCTTCGCTCTTGTAGACAGAAAGACATTTGACAAACAGACTAGCACAAAATATGGTCCGGATAAATAGCTGTGGCTTACCTAATAACATTTCTGCCCTCAATTTAAAGGCAACACGGCGTCCGGGCCTAGTTATTATACAGATTATACAAATCCTCCACAGAGATGAAACCAGTCTCTATTAGGAAATACTTTTCAACGGTCAATAGATGGAAGAACGTTGCACAACCCAGAGCGCAAAGCCAGTGTCTCCTTCCTCAGACTGGGTTTGGTGGTGTTTGTGAATCTAAACCGTCCATGGCAGTGTTAGGACTTCGATTGATGCCAGTTTTGCTCGTCTTTTTTATATACGCAGTCTGCCATCTGGTGGAGTAACAGGAAATGCACGTTTTTATCCAGCTAGGTCTGAAGATCACCAGCGCAAAGTGGTTTAATACTCCAGAGCACCTTAACATCAGACATAGGCGTGTCTAGTCCCTTTTAAGGGGTGTTCAAGCACCCTAATGAAAGTACAAACTATTTATTGTGTCGCTTTTTAGATGGACGTTTATCTCTGATAAGCTAAAAATTGTTAAAACCTTACAAAGTACATGTTTGTATGTTATGCTACCTGGCTAGCGTGTACCCAGCATGCTGTTCGGTGATGTAGTTCTACTCAGAACTCGGCAGCGTAGCGGCGAAAAATATTCAACAATTTGCTGCCTATTTGTTAGAGCCGTGTTTCTGCTATGCACCGTTAAGGAGGTATATGAAAAATGCATACCGTACGGGAAATTAACACCGGTATACCGCCCAACTCTAATTTTAAGCATAAATATTTTAACATTGAAATACAGTTGTCCCCTCTTGCCTAGCAAATGGTATGATCCAAGTGAGGCCGTGTGGCTCACAGGCTCAGCTTTAATGGAAGTTTGTCCGATGTTCTTCCTTCACAAATTGCCTTAAAATGTACTGGTTTTATTTTAAAAAATGGGGGTATGGGGGGAGCTGGTGTCATTGGGTGCACCAATAAAGCTTTGATCCTAGAACCGCCCCTGACGTTAGATATTAACAATCTGCTGTCCTTTTTGTCCCAGGTCAAGAGACCATTGCAGCACATACCCAACATGGCCAAAACTAGTGAAGTTTGGTATTAGGTCACACTCTTTACGAATAAATTCATTAAATCAGGCATGCAGCCACCCGGTCTCCCTTAGACACTATATGTAGAATGGGTCCTACTGATGAAGCACCATCATAGGGAACCAGTAAGTTCAGATTCCTGTTCTGCAAATCAACCTGTAATTGTGTAATTGCTGTTTCTGGAGGTGGTAAGTAATGAAGTACTACTTTACTTAAGTATTTTTACTACTTATTTTTGTAACTTTGCACTTTTTACCTTGACTTACTACATTTCAAAAGAAAAATCAGTAACTTTTACTCACTAAATTTTAAAAACAGGCTTGTTACTTTAGCTTTGATATGGACCTTTTATTTATCTATTTATTTGTCTTTTGTGTTTAGGCAATTCTCGTCAGGCACATATTGAAATCGGAATCCTAGGTTGATACTTGACGCGTTGCAACTGGCGCGAGGGTGCACACCAAAAAAGATGCAATCTTTTTGAGCCTGGTTGTGCACCTCTCAATTTTTGGAACTTTTTCGAAAATTTTTCGACACAAGTCATTTTGGAGGTGCTCTTGAGAAGCAGGTACTCCAGTACAGCTTTATATGACACGTCGATGAGAGATCGGAGAGATACTCAGAAGACTCTAAAGAAGTCAGAAGCGTCAAGTATCTCCATGTGTTCGTGCAGGTTGGTGCCTTCATGGGCGACACTCTGAAAATCTAACACTCAAAGTCTTTCTAACACTTAAATGTTCAGCATAATGCATTCCACTCCCAAAAATAATTGTATACTTTACACTGTTTTTATTAATCAGACACTAGAGGTTTATCCATGTCCCAAGGACGGTGAATTCTATTTCTGTGATGAGTATCAAGTCAAGGCAGATTTATTTCTGTAGCGCTTTTTGCAATGGAGCATTGTCTCAAAGCAACTTTACAATTTTCTATTATCTTCTAATATCTACGACCAATCCCAAATTGAGCAAGCCTAGGGCGACAGTGGCAAGGAAAAACTCCCTAAACATTATAGGGAAGAACCTTGGTAACCCTGCTTGGGCTCCAAAGTATTTTGTATATTTTGGTTCCTCATGTCAGAAAATGTTTTGATTAAAGAGCTCCAACACCTCTGGAATAAATTGTAATGATGACCGTGAGTCCGAATATACAGTGGTGTGAAAAAGTGTTTGCCCCTTCCTGATTTCCTATTATTTGCATGTTTGTCACACTTAAGTGTTTCGGAACATCAAACCAATTTAAATATTTGTCAAAGACAACACAAATAAACACAAAATGCAGTTTTTAAATGAAGATGTTTATTATTAAGGGAGAAAAAAATCCAAACCTACATGTGTGAAAAAGTGATTGCCCCTCAACCTAATAACTGGTTGGGCCGCCCTTAGCAGCAACAACTGCAACCAAGCGTTTGCCATAACTTGCAATGAGTCTTTTACAGCGTTGTGGAGGAATTTTGGCCACTCATCTTGTAATTCAGCCACACTGGAGGGTTTTCCAGCATGAACGGCCTTTTTAAGGTCATGCCACAGCATCTCAATAGGGTTCAGGTCAGGACTTTGACTAGGCCACTCCAAAGTCTTCATTTTGTTTTTCTTCAGCCATTCAGAGGTGGACTTGCTGCTGTGTTTTGGATCATTGTCCTGCTGCAGAACCCAAGTTCATTTCAGCTTGAGGTCACCAACAGATGGCCGGACATTCTCCTTCAGGATGTTTTGGTTGACAGAAGAATTCATAGTTCCATTTATCACAGCAAGTCTTCCAGGTCCTGAAGCAGCAGAACAGCCCAGACCATCACACTACCACCACCATATTTTAACTGTTGCTATAATGTTCTTTTTCTGAAATGCTGTGTGTGTGTCCAGATGTATTGGGACACACACCTTCCAAAGAGTCAACCTTTGCCCCGTCAGTCCACAGAATGTTTTCCCAAAAGTCTTGGGGATCATCAAGATGTGTTCTGGAAAAATTTCAGAACAAGCTTTAATGTTCTTTTTTTGTTCAGCAGTGGAACTCTGCTGCAGGCCATATTTGCCCAGTCTCTTTCTTATGGTGGAGGCATGAACACTGACCTTAACTGAGGCAAGTGAGGCCTGCAGTTCTTTGGATGTTGTTGTGGGGTCTTTTGTGACCTCTGGGATGAGTCGTCGCTGCGCTCTTGGGGTAATTTTGGTCGGCCGGCCACTCCTGGGAAGGTTCACCACTGTTCCATGTCTTCACCATTTGTGGATAATGGCTCTCACTGTGGTTCCCTGGAGTCCCAAAGCTTTAGAAATGGCTTTATAACCCGTTCCTGACAGATTTCAAGACTTTCTTTCTCAGTTGTTCCTGAATTTCTTTGGCTCTCGGCATGATGTGTAGCTTTTAAGGATCTTTTGGTGTACTTCACTTTGTCAGGCAGGTCCTATTTAAGTGATGTCCTGATTGAGAACAGCTGTGGCAATAATCAGGCCTGGGTGTGGCTAGAGTCAGTGAACTCAGGTGTGATAAACCATAGTTAAGTTATGTTTTAACAAGGGGGGGCAATCACTTTTTCACACAGGGCCATGTAGGTTTGGATTTTTTTTCTCCCTTAATAATAAACACCTTCATTTAAAAACTGCATTTAAATTGGTTTGATGTTCCGAAACACTGAAGTGTGACAAGTATGCAAAAAAATAGGAAATCAGGAAGGGGCAAACACTTTTTCACACCACTGTATTACAAAGCTGGATGTTTCAAAATTCAGTGGGAAGCTTTCCCATAAGAGTGGACAAAAGTCAAAAGTCCAAGCTAATGCTGGATGTCCACAAATCTTTGGTCATATGCTGTTTAAGGACAGAAGGTTACCAGTGCTGGTGACGCATTCCATCATTGTCACGTGAGATACTATATTGACATAATGAATAAAAAAGAACTAAATCCCCAACATTATAAATGAACTACTGTATGTAACCAAACAAATACAGTACTGTGGTCTTAGACCACCATTCGATTAGCTGTACCATTGTTTTAGCAATTGTATAGTAACCATATATAATTATTTCTCAGTCTCTTTACTTGATTACAACCAGAAAATACTGGATATTTGTATATAGTATTAAAAATCTGAAAAATGAAACGGATTCTACTGGCTACAGTGGCAAATATTTAGTGTGACCTCCTTTTACCCTTGAGCAACAGCAGCATCTGGCAGCTTCATGCCAAGTTGACCCTTCTACAGTCTGAAGACGCTTGATCAGGAATGGTATTTTTGGAAGGGCAGCAGCCAAGAAACCACTTTTTTTTTTTTTTACAGGGAATGGGGTGAAAAGACTAAGATCTGCTAAAGCTCACAAAGACTGGAATAAAGATCAGTGGAAAAGAGGATTATGGAGTGATGAATCCAAGTTTGAAATGTTTGAGTACAATTGTCAATGTGTTATATATTATTCGTTATAGCATTGCTTAACAAACAAATTGAATAGTGGCCTAAGACTTTTGCACAGTACTGTGCTTAATGTGTAATACTTAATATTTAATGCTTTTTTCCATTTCAACCCACAATTGTGGGACGTAGCAAGGCTACATTTAAAGAAAGCCTGCAGAGTACCTGATTTTAATATTGGCAAAAAATTCAAACTGACAATTTCCCTGCCGTCCTTCTTAAAGGTACAGTAGGCACATTTGACGCCTAGTTAGGAAAAATGTCTTTGTGCTTAATTAGCTTAATCTCACATTAGGACACAAGACTGATTAAATATGTGACTATAATGCCTCAGATTTACATTCAAATATAGTCCTTTAGCACAGTAATTCCCAACCTTTATTCATTGGAGCCCCACTACAACAATCTAAGAAAAGCTGTGCCCCCCAGCCTGTGCATATACAGACCAAAAGAATAAAGTGGCAAATTTTCTCATTTTCTGGCAAAAATGAGCTTAAGTTATAGCTTTTTTCCTTTTATCATGGGTCCCTTGTAAAGCTTTTTACTTTGTTTTTTAGTTTGGCTTCTTTTCTTGTTTCAAGAAAGCTAAAGAAAACTGGGCATTTCTCTTTAACATCCCAACAGAGTACCCACAACAGAGTGGCCTGTACCCACACATCCTTACAAAAGAATAATAATGATTCATTTTGTGTAAGTGCCTACTCTTTTTTTTTGTAATTTTACACATATTTTTCAAGTGTCTTATTTTTATTGTATTTATCATGTGCAAATGGTATTTTGACAAACTCAGTGCGCCTCAGAGCATACAAAGCCTCACGCACCCCCTGTGATGTTTGGCGCCCCAGACCTCAGGTTGGAACCACGGATTTAGCAGACGCTCTTATCTAGAGCGACTTCCGACTCATAGAACCTTACAAGGTGTAATGCAAGCAATTGTGGGATAAGGGACTTAGCAGGTCTGGGATTTGAAACCTGGACCTTCTGATCAGTAGACCAGTAATATTTGTGCCTCCTCCTATTGTGTATTTACTCTTAAAATCTGAGAAATCCCTGATAGTGACCAGTGAACAACCAACAAGCTCAGGAGAATTCCATGTTCCTTGTTGGTCTAGGTTGGTTGGTTTATGATGGTTGGCGCTGGTCTGGTGATGATTTAGCTCTCGAACTTGCTGGTAAAGCTGGCTGACCAGCATACCAGTGTCCAAAACACAACATATGCTTTTTTTGTGGAGTTACATTTCATTAAAGCAACAGAACTTAACAAAAAATTTCAAATCTTCTCAGTGGCGTGTATGCCACCAATTCTGAGATTAAATTATTTAAATTCAACTCACAGATCATGCTGTTTAAATGGAAAACTCATTCTAAGTGACTTATTCTGAGGCATTTGGGTCAAATGATTAATCCAAGTGTAGGTCACATTTTTCTTGTCACTTTGAGTACTTCAATAAATCAGAGAGAGTGGTGCTTCAGCTTATGTATTATTGAGTACGTATAATTTTAAGTCGTTATAATGATTAATAAAAAGAAAGCAGTGGAATTGAGCCACATTTTGTGAGTCACTTTGTTCGCAGTTCACCGGCCAGTCTGCTAGCACTATGCTAACATACATTATATGGACAAAAGTATTGGGACACCTACACAGGAGCTTTTACGACATCCCATTCTAAATCCGGAGGCGTTAATATGGAGTTGGTCCTCCTTTGCAGCTATAACAGCTTCCACTCTTCTGGAAGGCTTTCTGCAGGATTTTGGACTGTGTCTGTGGGAATTTTTGCTCGTTCATCCAGAAGAGCATTTGTAAGGTCAGACACTGATGTTGGATGAGAGTTGGATGAATTGGCTCACAATTTCTGTTTTAGTTCTTCCCAAAGATGTTTGATTGGGGTTGAGGTCATGGCTCTCTGTGGCCCAGTCAAGTTCTTCCACACCAAACCAAACTCACCCAACCATGCCTGTATGGAGCTTACTTTGTGCACTGGAACAGAAATGGATCTTCCCCAAACTGTTAAAACAAAGTTGTGAGCAAACAATTGTCCAAAATCTCTTGGTATGCCAAAGCCATAAGATTTCCCTTCACTGGAACTAAGGGGTCAACCCCTGAAAAACAGCCCCATAGCATTATCCCTCCTTGATTTATACTCCTGTGGCAATGGGACTGAATGAAATACCTGAATTCAGTAATTAAGAGGTGTGTCCCAATACTTTTGTCCTTATAGTGTAGCTCCATCACATTGCCTATAGACATTAAAGTCAATGAATCAAAACAATAAATATATTTATATTATAGAAGTACTTGTTGGTCCTTCACTTCAAGGACAAAATATTTCGTTGTAAAAATTAATAAGCTATTTACAAACAGACCCAAGCAGATTGGCATGATGTATTTTACAAGCTTTCTGTCCTTCAAAGTTATAGCCTATAAATGTACTTAAGCAATGATGCAATTATTTACTTTATATTCATTATGTAGGTTATGTGTAACAAAATGTCACATATACTGATATAACAACCTCAGTAAATGCAGTGGAATTCACTTCACTCTAGCTTTATGTCCTGCTTTATCATCTCTAGAGTCTGCTTGTAATTAGCTTATAAATTTTTATGAGTAAGAATTTTGTCCTTGAGTTGAATGGCTAACAAGTAGTTATCCTCTAAATCACTGATATTTCTCAATATATTCCTGTTTCTTTCAGTGACTTTAGATTAAAGATTAAGTACCATACTCTCTACAGAAATCCTGACAGTTATGTCAGCATGGAGCTAGCAGGCCGCTAAGCACCCTGTCTAGGGTTGTTCCCGCCTTGTGCCCTATGCTGCCAGCTAGGCACCGGCCTCTTTTAGACACAGGAAGAATATCCAAACTCCACACAGGAGGAGTCCAGCCTGGGAATCAAACTGGGCGTCTTAGGGACGTGTCTAGCAGTCAATGGTCTTTCACCAAGAGGTACATTACCCAAAAGTAGCCTCTGAGAGCCTTTTTATAGACAGCAGGGGAAGTACTTTTATGCCGTCTTGTGGCAAGACCCAGTGGATAATCAGACCACACTTGTAACTATTTACATATCTGAACGAGACAGAACTGCATGCCGGGTTCTGCAGCAATCCAAGATTTCTATCTGGGTGCTTTATTATTTTATTTCCGTATGTTTTATTTTGAGTGTATTTTACTCAACTGGAAGTATAAAAGTACAAGCTATACTTAAAGTAAAAAATTTATTTAAAAACCTTTGCAAAAGGCAAAACCTGCTTGTCCATCAGCTCACTGTAGTCATTGTGGTTCAAATTTACTGTTAATCCACCAAAGGACCCATTTCAGTGTAATCAAAACACCCCACATCACAGCACCTCCTCCAACTTGAACCACACCTTGCTTTAAGTCCTAATTGAAGGCTTCTTGATGAGCAATCATCATTCACATCCAAGAACAAGATTCATCCGACCTGATAGCACGTTTTCAGTCATGAACAGTCCAACTTTTGTGTCTTTTCACCCACCATAACCAGGTAACTGTGAGCAACTTTGTGACACATTTTCCACACATGGAAGGAGACATTCACTGCACTGTACCACCTCTTTTCAATCTATGAATCCCGTTTCACACCCTGCAGGTTTTTCTGGCCCGATTACCCTTGTGCAATGCTGGGACCTGAAGTTACCACCACCTTAAACACGCAAGGCGATAAAACATAAATAGCTTCGTAAGCGCTAAAGTAACCAGCCTGTTTGGAAAATGTAGTGAGTAAAAAGTGCACATCTTTCTTTTGAAATGTAGTGAGTGAAAGTAAAAAGTATTTAAGTTCGACCAAAGTACAGTAACGACCCAACTCTGGTGATTAGAGGAACATGGTCTCTTTAAGACTGAGTGAAACCAGAGCCGTCTGTCCTGCAGTAACCTCCTCCGTCTCTGCGCATCAGGTTTGCAGCATCCTCTAGTAACATGGGTTATTCCTGGAGAGCTTTTCCTGCCCAGCTTCAGCACGCATGGCCCTCAGACACAGACACGCACACGCACGTAGGCTGGTACGGAACAGTTCTGAAATGAAGCCACGAAGCCGCAGAGATGTCCTTCAGCCCTGAAGCCTTGAGGACTTGATGTGTGCACTGGCTGGTAACGTTACGGCAGCCACTGGGCTAACTGCGCTAGCTTGCTAACACCTTAATGGTTGACAGGAGGTGAGTGTTCGGCTTTGGATTTTGGCATTTTATCTGATAGCCCTTCTCGTTTTGGTTCTGTTGTGAATGTAGAAGGCTTGGGGCCACCAAAACCTGTCCGAACGACGTGTTCATCTCGTTTGAAGAGTGTTTTGCTCGGTTAACGAGCAGCCTGGACGCTATCTGTGTTATGCAGTTCAGTGGCGGTGTACTAGTTATGAATCAGTAGTAGCTTGAATAACCCTTAATTTAACCCCTTTTAATTGGTTAAATTGGGATAACGTATGAAGATTAGCTCGTGTATAATGTCGGTAATGCTTAAACATTAGCTGTGGTTAGACACGTGCTGCGTTTTATGGGTGTTTTGTCGCTGCAGTGTTGCAATACATATAATTCATAGCTTAAAGTCAAGGCAGATTTATTTCTATAGTTTTACAATCTTCTATCAACATCTATTATCCAAGCACAAAGCCTAGGGTGACAGTGGCGAGGAAAAACTCCCTAAACTTGATAAGGAAGAAACCATGGGAGGACCAAGACTCAAAAAGGGACCGACCTCCTTGGATGTTCTGTGTAAGAATTTAAGTTAAGGTATTTATTTAATAAGGTTATAGTAGAAGTTTAAATAAAATGAAGAGGTAACATTTAAAGAAAACGTATTCATTAAACTATAATATCCAGACTAGTAGATTAGAGAGTGTAGTGTTCTGAATTTGTATAAAAGAGAGTATAAATCACATTAGACATAAAGTGTTGAATGAAATGACGAAAAACTATTTAGTCCCTATCATTGTAGGATCTCGTTTCCTCAGTGGAAAGGTGTGATGGCATACTCATAACTGTCCTCTGATAGGGTTCGAGTACCGGATACTTCATGGATTTCACATCATTTTGAGCATGCGTCTTCATTTTAGAACCCACAAAATGTTAGAAGTCATTGAGGCGACAACTTAATTTACATTTTATTGTCATTTGGCGGATGCCATCATCCAGAGTGTTGGTTAAGGGTCTTGTTCAAGGGCTCAAACGTGGTGGCACAATATATTTGGAGGGACTGTGGTGGTACAAAGGTGAAGGTACTGGACTACTGATCAGAATGTCCAGAGTTCCAGTCCCAGCACTGCCAGATTGCCACAGTCCCAGTGCCCTGAATTGCTTTCAATGTATGTACTTAGTAAGTCTAAATATTTATTTATTTAACTAGATATTATGGTAGTAGACACTGTTGCAAGGGAGGCCTAAAAGAAACATTACACATTGACTGGAACCAGGCTTAAATTAAGAACTTGTCCTCCTCTGGATGAGACCAGACAAGATTACATTTTTATTATTTCATTTAATCGATTCAAGCCAATTATCCTGACCCCATTTACGCTTTGCCTGTAAATAAGTATATAATATACAAGTGATGGTGCTTACATGTTTTATTACAAAAAAAACCCCCAAAACAATCAGAATGTCAAGCATCTCTCGCTGTACCAGGACAACAATATGCCACTCGAGGTATATTTATGATTTCGGACCAACCGCTAAAATGATTCTGCCATCAGCCAGATTGACATCCGATTACATTTTATCACATTTGATGTGATAGAGGGCTCCTGCTTGTTAGAGAGGCAAAGGTCTGTCCAATCCACAGATACCAGACCAGGCAGGGAAGAAAATCTTTAAATCCCCCTTGCGTTATGCTGACATCTTTAAAAGCAGGTGGGATTTTAAATATAGGAAATAGTGGATATTGTATTCCAGATATCCAAACGTTTGCTATGTGAACAATTTTCCAGAAGGAAGTCCATTCATATAATGGGATGTGATTGTATACGTAAATATAACTGATGTTGGGTCGCATGATAATTGAACTGTTGTGGTTCATAGATTTTAGAGCAGATTTTGGAGAGTTCAGGTCACTGTGTTCAGGTGAGATATTCACTGCAGCAGGTGTCATATTGAGTCACTGTGGTGTTCAGTACAACCTGTTCTACCGTCACTGATTGTCTGCGGAGACTGCATGCCTGAATGCTTCAGCTTATGAACTTGTTCGCATTGAGAATGGCTGAAATAACAGCACTGTGGCCACTTTATTAGGTACACCTGTTCAACTGCTTGCTAACACAGGTATCTGATCAGCCAATCACAGGGCACAACTTCAGCGCATTTAGGGATGTAGACGTGGTCAAGACGACCTGCTGAAGTTCAAACTGATAGTCAGAAAGGGGGAGAAAGGTGATTTAAGTGACGTTGAACGTGGCATGGTTGTCGATACTAGATGGGCTGGTCTGAGTAGTTCAGAAACTGCTGATCTCTTGGCATTCAGACTCTGCATCATCTCTAGGATTCATAGAGAATGGTCCGAAAAAGAAAATATCCATTGAGGGTAGATCTCAGGGTGAAAATGCCTTGTTGATGCCAGAGATCAGAGGAGAATGCAGACTGGTTTGAGCAGATGGGCTGCAGCAGCAGAAGACAAGATTGGGTGCTACTCCTGTCCGCTAAGGACAGGAAACTGAGGCTGCAATTCACAGGGGCTCACCAAAAGTAGACAACAGAAGTGGGGGTGCAGTGGATGACAAAGTTAAAGCATACAAATGATAGTGTTTACATGGGGCTGATGTGATCAGTGTATTCACAATAGCATTTCTGGGACATTAAAAGCTATAAATGACATATAATTGGTTAATCTTACATGAAGATGTGGCATTAAGAGAGGAAACAAGTTATGGAATAGCCTATTTATAATATTTAAGAATGGTTTCAATTTCGATTACATTTGACCCATTTTCCCGCCTTTGTAAAATAAAATGTCCTCGTTTCAAATACATCATGCGGTAACTTCACGAAGGTGGAAGAATTCGGAACTAAAACAGCCGACTTCTCCAGTACCACTCTCAGTTCTAGTTTATGGTGTGTTCATAATGCCTAATGGTTGCCTCAAAATAATTAATTAAATTAATCCAGTGTATTTGGCGCCATCTAGGGACCGTTATGTGCCAACAACAGCGTCCTTATCTGGGGACTCGGCTGTCTTTTGACCTCTCTAGCTGTGCTTTAAGTAGGTAAATCCAATTAAAAATGCTCGTCACATTTTAAATTTCTGCTGAATCCCAGAATACCTTCGTACCGCTGAACCAGACCACAGTCATCAGATCTCGATCTAATAGAGCACCTTTGGGATGTGGTGGAACGGGAGATTGACATCATGGATGTTCACCCGACAAATCTGCCGCAACTGCGTGGTGCTATCATGTCAGTATGGATAAAAATCTCTGAGGAAAGTTTCCAGCACCTTGTTGAATCGGTGCCATGAAGAATTAAGGCAGTTCTGAAGGTAAAAAGGGACCTGGTACTGGCAAGGTGTACCTAATGAAGTAGCCGGTGAGTGTATGTTCATCTTAGTAATGTAGAAGCGTAACAGTGAATTGAATTCTGTCAGAATAATTAATTCTGACCTTGGAAACAGATTTAGTGTTGCTGCGTCAGTGGGAACGTATCAGTGGCCGGTGTGAACACATTTGCTCATGCCACCTTATGAACCACAGACCGCTTTACGTTCAACTCCTTTTTATGTAAAAAGAAAGAAAACGCAGACGTGTTAAGATGTGCTGCCACTTGTTGGAGTCTACACCATGCCCCCATGACAGACTATTAATGTATATCAATGATTGCAGAAGGCCATAAGCAGTACAATGGAGTCGTACTCTTTATAATGCAGTACGCTACTCAGATTTTTCTAAAAGCACAACATGAAAGCAGTGCAGAGCTTTTGCTGCATTGTATTTTACTTTTGTATTGTACTTTTTTGCCATTGTTGGGCAAAAGCAAAAAAAGTATTTAGTCAGCCACTGATTGTACAAGTTCTCCTACTTACAAAGATGAGAGAGGTCTGTAATTTTTATCATAGGTACACTTCAACTATGAGAGACAAAATGAGAAAAGAAAAAAATCCAGGAAATCACATTGTAGGATTTTTAAAGAATTAATTGTAAATTATGGTGGAAAATAAGTATTTGGTCAGTAACAAAAGTTCAGCTCAATACTTTGTAACATAACCTTTGTTGGCAATGACAGAGGTCAAACGTTTCCTGTAAGTCTTCACCAGGTTGGCACACACTGTAGCTGGTATTTTTGGCCCATTCCTCCATGCAGATCTCCTCTAGAGCAGTGATGTTTTGGGGGGGCAACATGGACCTCACAAATTTCTATTATGGGGTTGAGGTCTGGAGGACTGGCTAGGCCACTCCAGGACCTTGGAAATGCCTTTTTTATTTTACGAAGCCACTCCTTCGTTGCCTGAGTGGTGTGTTTGGGATCATTGTCATGCTGGAAGACCCAGCCACGTTCCATCTTTCAATGCTCTCACTGATGGAAGAAGGTTTTGGCTTAAAATCCCACGATACATGGCCCCGTTCATTCTTCCCTTAACACGTATCAGTCGTCCTGTCCCCTCTGCAGAAAAACAGCCCCAAAGCATGATGTTTCCACCCCCATGCTTCACAGTAGGTATGGTGTTCTTGGGATGCAGCCTCAGCATTCTTCTTTCTCCAAGTTTTTACCAGAAAGTTCTATTTTGGGTTTCATCTGACCACATGATATTTTCCCAATCCTCTTCTGGATCATCCATATGCCTCTCTGGCAAACTTCAGACGGTGCCTGGACATTTACTGGCTTAAGCAGGGGGGGCACGCCTGGCAACTGCAGGATCTGAGTCCCTCTCGGCGTAGTGTGTTACTGATGGTATGCCCTTTGTGACGTTGGTCCCAAGCTCTGCTCTGTGCAGGTTCTTCATCAGGTCCCTCCGTGTAGTTCTGGGATTCTTTTTGCTCACCGTTCTCATGATCATTTTGCCCCACGGGATGAGATCTTGCGTGGAGCCCCAGATGCAGGGAGATTATCAATGGTCTTGTATGTCTTCCATTTTCTTACAATTGCTCCCACAGTAGATTTATTCACACCAACCTGCTTGCCTGTTGTAGATTCACTCTTCCCAGCCTGGTGCAGGTCTACATTTTCCTTCCTGGTGTCTTTCGACAGCTCTTTGGTCTTGGCCATGGCGAGTTTGGGAGTCTGGACTGTTGAGGCTGTGGACAGGTGTCTTTTATACAGATAACGAGGTCCCAAACAGGTGCCATTAATACAGGTAACGAGTGGAGGACAGAAGAGCTTCTTAAAGAAGGTGCTACAGGTCTGTGAGAGCCAGAAATCTTGCTTGTTTGTGGGTGACCAAATACTTATTTTCCACCATGATTTACAATTAAATTCTTTACAAATCCTACAATGTGATTCTCATTTTATCTCTCATAGTTGGTGTACCTATGATGACAATTACAGCCCTCTCTTAAATCAATACTCATGAAAATATGTTCATTAAATTTTAAAAACAAAAAATCAATGTATGACTTGAGTCATATTTATGATGGTAAAAATACACATGCTAAACTTTATATATATTTTTATTTATTATTATTTTTATTTGACAAGCTGCTTACAGCGTACACAGATCAAGGAATGTTTGATGTTCTATTATAATTTAATATACTTATTTAGCTCTGGGTCATTAAAGCAAACGGACGTTGATTGGATGGATGTTAATTGGTGCTTTCCTGTGTTTATATGGTATAATTGAATATCATACAGGCTCCTGCCTGTATCAGCAGGCTTGAATGTGGGGTTACTGACCACATACAGTAACGGAGCGCTAACCAGGGATCAGTGCTCTAACAGCTCAGCGAGTATTTTGGGTGTGGCAGGTTATTTCGAGAACCGTTTCAAATTTTGCCCAGCAGGGAAGAGTTAACATGCACTTTCCTAATCGGATCATTTCCTAATCTCATCTGATTAGGCGAGTGTGAGAGTAAAGAGCACTCTAAAATACTGCGTCTTAAATCCGATTTAGAAGGATATAGGATTATAGGAAAGGTTTAAAGGAGAGGTAATCCTATGAATAATGGCTGTCTTTAACCCCAGTCATTACAAAATTAATCCCTTTATGTTCTAGCTTATCTGTTATAAGTGGACTTAATGAGATTTAGGCCTGGATTTCGGTTTTTATGATGTAAAACCGCTTTAAGGTTTCCTCTTAAACTGCAGCTGGACATCTGTTTGTTGTTGAAAGAAATCTTCGACAGTAGTTCACCAGGAAAATTGTAATATCTGGAGGAAATGGGACTGAAAGTACATTTATTTACAATAATGCTAATAAGTGCATTTGTGAGGACATGGCCTAAGGAGCTGGACTGGCTGTTAAACAACAACTGTGGACATGACCTCTGCAGGGACGAGACATTTCTCCAGTTTAATGAACCGATAACAAGTCAGCTAAGTTTAGAGCCTCCACAGAAAAGCTACTTTGCTGAGGTCAAAAAGTTTTTTTGTTTTTTCCGTTCTGTTTTCCATTTGCAGAAATGTGTCATGTTTAAGTTGCCTGCAGAGGCTATGTAAACGTTTTTTGTTGCTCCCATTTTAACCCCACTTGTCTCGGTCAGGGTTAAGGTGGTCAGGCCAGAGCATATTCCAGAATTTACTGGACTCCCACTGGATGGGACAACTGTCCATGGCAGGGGTTTCTGCTGCAGCGTCAGGGGGTGACCCCTCCATTAATCCCGTCCATCCTTCCCTCCCTTAAGGGACACCAGGTCATGTCGTCATCTTCTGAATTTAAATTGAAAGAGTTTCCTTATTGGAGTGAAGGAGTGAATGTAAAGTCATGACATTTGTGGCAGAGGCATTTTTGCATGTAAAAACTAAACAACACAAGAAGTTGCGGCCTGTAGGGGTCCAAGGTTCAAATCCAGCCTCTGACAAGCTGCTACTGTTTGGTCACTGAATGTGTTTACATGCACTTAGTAACCCGACCATAATCGGATTTGCAGTTATCTGATTATTCAAGTGGTCATGGAAACGGCATACTCTGATTTCCCAGATAGGATTAAGGTCAGGAAATCGGAGTATGGAGTCCAATAAAGAGAGCTGGATTTGACCTCAGTAATCGGATTTCTCAGTCTGAGCATGCTCACAAGTGTAACCCGACACATGCCAGGTCCACTTATTATAAGAGTCTTTCAGCTTTTTACAAAATGTATCTGCTGGCTTCTTTTTATCATGGGATCTGGCAACCCAGGAATTAAACACAGCACGGTATTAAACCCCGAACATTTTTATGGAGACACGTAAATGCAGTTTATGCTTAAGGAAATGAAGAATTTTGTTATTTAAGCAAAAATATACATAACGTGGCACAAGTTCTGTTCCGAGAGTGGCTTCGCATGTCCCAAAGGTCATATGTCCAACATATTTAATTTAAGCGTCAAGCTTGTGAGCCTCTGACACCTGATCTGGCTTACTTTCATTTTAGCGTCCATTGTTTTGGCTCGCCGCTTCTTATTGATGGGACTGTGGTAGCCTAGCGGTTAAGGTATTGGACATCCAGAAGGTCCAGGGTTCAAATCCCACCTCTGCCAAGCTACCACTGTGGGTGGGTCCTTGAGCAAGGCCCTTAACCCACAATTGCTTGGATTGTAAGGTTGTATCAATTGTAAGTCGCTCTGGATAAGGGCGTCTGCTAATTGCTGTAAATGTAATTGATATAATGACAGGTTGTACGCTTAATACCAGACATTCTGCGTTTAAAATAGTTCCTTTAAATGTTCGTACGTACTGTACTGTGCGTTGTTTACGACTTCCTGATTAGTTCAGCTGTTTCTAGTTTCTGTCTCATTAGTTCGGTGGTTTAAACACTGCATTTCCTTTGTTTGGCGCGACGTGAGTACGCTTTGTTCACGGTTTGCGCCGTTAAGGTTTCGGTTTCCCACTTCCTAGTGCGAGTATCATGCCGCTCCTGTTTGCTGTGTTTTGGATTGTTGGTGGACTCTGTATGCCCAGGTCTTAATTTTGTTGTAGCACTCAGTTCTCCAGTGTTATTTCAGTTTATTAATAAAGCTCTGCTCTGTACCGCATTCTAGTGTTTATCTCCCGCCTTCTGCCTGAGCATGGCAGTCAGTAACAGAATCACTTCTTGATAAGGCCAGTCTATGACTGAGGCAGAGTAAAGGACAACGATCTGCTAACCTAACCTACCCCGCTGACACAATTTGAAATTCCGCCACGATCGTCAGCCCTACACTTATTGAAATAATTCAGTGTATTGCATACACACATTTGTATCTTCGTAAGTTTGTTAGTTGAAGGTTCGCATCTAGAGGAGTTTCTGTACACATTTATATAAAGTATCCTCTTATGTCATCAGATATATTTGGTTAAGTTTGGACAGATTACAGGAATTTGCTCAGAGAAAAAAAACTGTGGGCTGTGTGTTCTATCAACATCAGGATGAGTTAGTGAACTGCCCACGACTACCCTCTGTGTTTAAAACCGCGTGCTGGGACGATTGAGATTACATTCCGTGATGAACTTCCTCAGATCCTGTGGGCATGCAGATGATAAAACCTAAAGGCATGCTCCGATCTGTGGAGACGGAAGCGTGCAGTAAGCATGGTCTCGTTTAGAACAGTGCAGACAGATAAGTGTGTATGGAAGTGTGCTAGTGCGACAGAGGCACACGGACTGCAGTGCTGTCGCATGCTTTGTTCAGCTGCATGCCGGAGATGCAGCAGATCGACTCGGCTGTGCAGTGCCACGCTCTGGATCTGACTGACATTTTGACCCGTTCTTAACAGCTTAGTTTGTTTATTAAAGAACTCTGCCTGAAACTCTCATCGGCTCCTTTATTAGGTACACATTCTTAGTACCGGGTTAGACCTCCTTTTCCATTCAACAAGGTGCTGGAAACATTCCAGAGATTTTGGTCCATATTGACCTGACAGCATCACGCACTTGCTGCAGATTTGCCGGCTGCACATCCATGATGTGAATCTCCCGTTCCACCACATCCCAAAGGTGCTCTATTGGATTGAGATCTGGTGACTGTGGAGCCGTTTGAGTTAGTGACTCATTGTCATGTTCATAAACCAGTTTAAGCTGATTTGAACTTTGTGATATGGAGCGTTATCCTTCTGGAAGTAGATATCAGAAGATGGTCCACTGTGATCGTAAAGGGATGCACATGCTCAAACAATACTCAGTTGGCTGTGCTCACTTGGTATTAAGGGGCTCATAGCTATCGGAAGGACTGAAACGAACTAGAGATGGGATGAATTGGACGGTTTTCAGCATGATCGGTGATCCTCCGTTTAGTCTCGTGAACGATTCTGTCCCGGTCACATTTAGTCGACTCTTGTGTACTTGTAATGCCGACAGCAGCTCAGACACACTCACTAACACTACTAACAGCACAGACTAATGTTTCAAATATTCAAAATTCAGTTCATGTGTGTAAGGAGCTTTAAACTTAAACAGTTAATGCTCAGCCGCTCCGTGTTTGTTTCCCAGCCTCAACGTTTAGCATGTGGCTCGATGGTCTGTTCTTGAGCGTCTGCGATCTGTTTTATCTCTTTTTATTTGTTAATAAAAGCTCATAGTGTGTTTTTGTGTTGTAACATTTAGGGATTTAGAGTGTTTTCACTGCATTCAGTGGCTGTGATGTATGACTTAACGTCTTGTTTGGATCATCCAACTGGAATGGCATTGAAAAACTTGTACAAAACTGTTCAGCAAGCACACAATCGGGTGCGTTCCGAAATAAGGCTGTGCTAATAAATCGATTTCTTTTTTTTAAGGAAGAAAGCACATTTTAAGTTGAGTGTGATGTAAACAGACGACATGTATTTCAGCTATTTTTATATTTTCAGTGAACTGTGTGGAATATCGCAGTGCTTCGCAACATGCATGTATAGTGATGCGCATCGTATCGTGAAGTTCTTTCCACTACCCAGCCCTACTCTGAAACAGGATTGTTGGTTTTGACACAGCATGAGAAGTTATTTAGCTAACCTTAGCTACCAATACTGCGTTGAGATTGGGGAAACCTTGGACAGGACTACAGGCTTTCCTTCTGCTTCTGAGAGGAATGAGGCTGTGAAAGAGGTCCGTTGTGTTCTCAGCTTGACACATCGTCACGTGTTATATAAAATGTTGGTGGGTAGTCCATGTATTTGATTACAGCTTGAACCAAAGCTGCATCAGCATTCCTTCAACCAGTGGAGTTTCTTCTAGCTGGGGTTGGTAGCGACAGGTTGGTTTATTAGTGCAACATTGCAGCTGTGTTGCTTTCTTGTACTGTGTGCTGTGCAGACACTGCTTTATGTATAAAAGCAGTAGCCCCAGGTATAAATGCTGTTCATGGTTTTCATGAACTGCATGTTGTTGTGAGGTGTGGCTTGGTAAACTAGGTCAGACACAAGGTTTGGGGGTGTGTGCACTTTTCTTTCCTCGGTAAGTGGAAGAAACCTGGAGGCTGAATTAATTATATATCAGTCATATATAAATCATAGTCCCAGCTTTGCTCGGAGTGACTTGACACATCAGAGTGCTACAGCTGACTTCTGGATTGCACCTGATTCTTAAATAAATGACCCAAAACTGTATTTGCTAAGCATTTTTGGTCTCCAGCAGGTGTTGTAGCTCATAATGTTGCATTTGTAACCGTATGCCCATTAGTTAGGGGTTTTATAATGGGCCTACCTATTCCAGCGTGGGACATTTTGCTGTCTTTAGTGAGATGTTACTGACAGTCTGGTTCTTAAAGTAAAACGACTGTACAAGTGCTCCACGCTGTACTACTTGCAGTCTGCGACTTTATGATGGAAGTTCGATAATACACAGTGGTACCTCGGTTCTCGTCCGAGGTAACCCTAATTTGTTCCAGAAGGCTTGTCGAGTACCGAACAAATTTTTCTCTTCAAATTTTTCAAAATAAAATGCTGGTAGTGGCAAAAAAGTCACATCTTGTGTCCATCTTGGATTTGAGAGATGCTGCATAAAATCCTCGCTTTCATTTTTCGGGGTGTCATATCCTTATCCAGGAGAAATATCATGGCATCTTTCGGATGCCTTTGGCATTGTTGCTTGATTAAGCGCCGTTTCTGGCTATTTCCGGCCATGTGCGGTACATTATCTGACTTTCAGCGTGCTTTTTGGGGTGCTTTCATTTGAGGTGGTTGAAAAGGTTTGTTGTGCTTCCACCAGATGTGGCAACCCTTATATATTTGTGTTTAAACCAAAGCATTTCCATAAGACTGATGATTAATTTTAGTCACCATCTGCGCTATAATTCTTAGTATCCGCCCACTTTGGGCTATTACTGGATTAATCGTGTGTCTGTGTGGACTAGTGAATAGACGAGAGCTTATTTTTTAATCAACAGTTGTCAGTGTTAGCAGCACGAGTTGTGTGTTTATGATGGTTCCCTGTTAAGGCAGATCATGGACGCATTTTAATGTTTCACTATTAAAATTGTTCTTATTACAAAGCTTACTAAAAATTATAGAGCTGTGCTGTTCTTGGATAGGACAAAGAATCGTATTCAGGTTAAAGCTTAAAACTTCATAGGAACTGGTCTGTTCTAGTTAGTGGGTTTCCTGTTTGAAAGTAGTTCAAATCTAGAACATGACTCATGTTAAATGGCACACTAATAACCTTTGTGCAGATGATGTTTCTGGGAGTAAGTAACTTTGTGACTAACTTGTTAAGGATTAATCTCAGTGGTCCTTATATTCTCTTGTACTTTAATTAAACACCGGTAGTGTTTGTTCTGCTGTCGCTTTCCAAATATAAGCCCTGCTTATGCCATTCCCACCCCCTCAACACACACAGTGTGGCCACTAATCAGTAACTCAGTGTATATATATATATATATATACGGCACTGTGCTGAAGGCCACAGCCACCATTAGATTAGATATGGCATTGTTTTAGCAGTGGTGTGATAACCAAATGTAAGTGTAATAACCCTATTCATCTAGTGTGCCCTCATGGAACCACTGCTCCCAACACCTCCTAACAGCTGGGTCAGAACAGCCTAGATAGTGGGCAGTTGGTCTAAAGGACCATCCTGCTTCTCTCAGTTCAATGATGGACCCCCCTCCCAAAGTCTACTGGGCAAAATGTCTTTGTGCATGTCTAGTAGCAACTATCTCTCACCAAGAGGTACACTACCCAAAAGTAGGCTCTGGGAACTTTTTAATGGAAAGCAGGGGGAGTACTTTTACACCTTCATGTGGCAAGACCCAGTGTCACTCTCGATAAGGGCGTCTGCTGAATGCTGCAAATGTAAATTGGTGATTGAACGACTCGTTTTTGTTTGACGGAAGCCAAAACTGCGTTGATGGACTCTTAGGAACAACGTGGAAGATCAGCCTGATGAAGCAGAGACTCAACGGGTGAAGGTGAACCACTTTATATAGTTATACATGTATAGAGTTCACTTAGTTATAGGTTAGAGAGAGAATACAGGTAGTTGGTGTACTACTTACAATAGGACAGGCATTTTCAGTCAAACATCTCATATGTGAAGTTCAGTGGTGAAGACGTGCATTCTCTCCATCTCCACAGTTCCATCCAGTACACATTCGAACACAATTTAAGCTTGTTACAAACACAGGGTTTGATATCCTGTTATGATTTATTGTAATTAAGACCTTGGGGCCGGATTCCTAAGGGAAAAACTTGCGAAGGTTCTTAAGACAAACATTAAAGATCATAAGAATGTTCTTAAATGAAATTCTCGATCTTATCTTACGGAAATCGTAGGTGCCATTTATACAGGTAATGAGTGGAGGACAGAAGAGCGTCTTAAAGAAGGTGGTACAGGTCTGTGAGAGGCAGAAATCTTGCTTGTTTGTGGGTGACCAAATACTTATTTTCCACCATGACTTATAATTCTTTAAAAATCCTACAATGTGATTTCCTGGATTGTTTTTCCTATGATAAATGTATAATAAAAATTACAGACCTCTCTCAACTTTCTAAGTAGGAGAACTTGTACAATCAGTGGCTGACCAAATACTTTTTTGGCCCACTGTAGCTCAGGTGACATATTGTGCAGCTCGAGTATCAATCCAAGTTATGTAAATTTTATGTAAAGTAAATATTGCTGGTCTTATCTGTTCTGTAGTTTCAGTTGCCTGTGGTTAACAGAATTTCAGAAATAAACAAATGGCAGAGGTGGGTTTTGAACTTTGGACCTTCTGGTCCATAGTCCAGTACCTTAACCGCTAGGCTACCAAAGTCCCAGATATTGTGGCGGGCCAACGCTGAGAAACCAGTGTATGGGATTCACTGTTCTTATTGATCTGTTTTTACACGTGCTGTTGCTTGGTGTTCCTGTTTGTCTGTCTCTTTGTTGGTTTGAACTCTTGCTCTCTCTGTTGATCTGTTTTCTGTCAGTGGGCAGAAGTGGCCATGGATGCCTTCAGCCAGCTGATCTTGCTCATCTCTCTGTTGAGTTTCTGCGCCTTCCAGTGGCTCTTCCACACCGTGAGTCCCTGGGTGTCCAGCAGGATCAGCCCGGGCTTTCTGAAGCTCAGCTACAAGCAGCAGATTGAGTGGAACTCCAGGTAACACACACACACACACACACACACACACACACTTTTGCATTTTCAAAAATGAGTTGTACTTTGTGTAAAAAAGCAGATTTGTCCATGGGGACCAGCAAGATGTCCCCACAAGGTAAAATAAGTCAGATCTTTCTGTCCTTGTGGAGACATTTGGTCCCCATGATGATATGTAAGCATGGCCCACACACACTTATGGAATAAGAAACTGTCTTTTATGTGACAGCGCAGCATATTTCCTATTGCATCTACGACGCAAGCAGGTATTTCAGAAGGAATTGAGAAGGGTGCGGAAACTGTGGTAGGTTCACGAGGTTGCGCATTTAACTCTGGTGTACTGCGTCACAAAGACAGTTCTTCTCACTCCGCTTGCTTTACTTTCTTTTTTTTTGAGTGAAGAAGCGTTCGAATTCCGAGGTTCAAGTGCCATCGTGGTTGTCACTGTTTTAGCTTTTTGATTCTGTTCTCACTAACCTTTTTAGCACCCATGGTGACTTATTTGCACTGTGAATATACAGTGGGGCAACAAAAGTATTTAGTCAGCCACTGATTGTGTAAGTTCTCCTACTTAGAAAGATGAGAGAGGTCTGTAATTTTCATCATAGCTACACTTCAACTATGAGAGACAAAACGAGGAAAAAAATCCAGGAATCACATTGTAGGATTTTTAAAGAATTTAATTGTAAATCATGGTGGAAAATAAGTATTTGGTCAATAAATTTGGTTCAACTCAATACTTTGTAACATAACCTTTGTTGGCAATGACAGAGGTCAAACGTTTCCTGTAAGTCTTCACCAGGTTGGCACACACTGTAGCTGGTATTTTGGCCCATTCCTCCATGCAGATCTCACACACACACAAAATATAAGGCATGTTCATGTTACGTGACCTGGCGGTATTTAAAGCACAAGAGATGTGTTTGAAAAGAATGAGCTCTCCAAGTATTTCCAAACTCCTTGATTACACACAGAGGCAGGTTGTAGGCTGTAACTCGTTACAAAGTCAGCTCACTTGGTTGCCAGATTGTAGAAAGTAGTGGATCCCCGTTCCGCATGTGCACACTTATTATAGGTACTAATAATAATATAGAGCGTTAGAGTGGTGTTGAGGTCTAATATATGTCAGCCCATTACCTGGGTTCATCTCCAAAAGGTGTCACTTGCAGGCATGATTGGCTGCCTGAGGAGGGGAGGCTGGTCAGTGGATCATCCCCTGGTGCTGCAACAGTTGCACTTGGTACTCTTGTACCTGTGACTTGTGTTCCAGGATTAGGCGCCAGATCCCCAGCGACCCTGACCAGGGTCAAAAGGATGTATGTAATGATGTAAACAAGTACATAATGTCTTCTGGTTCCGTGTTGGACAGTTTTCTCACGTTTTCTGGGAATAGGCTCTGGAGACCTCGTGACCCTGACCAAAAAAAAAAGTGTGCCTATGCGGCTTATCTGCTGTCGGACAATATTGAGCTAAGCCAAACATAGTGTCTGATTTTGTTTATGACCGTCACAATGTTCCCTGTAGACTAATAGTACTCTGTACTCACCGGCCACTTTATTAGGTGCATCTGTTCGACAGGTCATTAACACAACTATCTAATCAGCCAATCACATGGCATCTACTCCGTGCGTTTAGGCATGGTCAAGAAGTTCAAACCAAGCATCAGAATGGGTTAGAAAGGTGATTTAAGTAACTTTGAACGTGGTGTGGTCGTTGGTCATCTGAGTTTTCAGAAACTGCTAATCTATTGGGATTTTCACACACAGCACCACCTCTAGGGTTTACAGAGAAGGGTCTGAAAAAGAGAAAATATCCATGTTAATATGGACCAAAATCTCTGAGGAATGTTTCCAGCACCTTGTTGAATCCATGCCATGAAGAATTAAGGCAGTTCTGAAGCCAAACCCCACTACTGGCATGTAAATGTATATGTAGAACAGAGGGAATTGTGGTTATAGGACACAAATGCATGAACATGCACTGTATGAACGTCTCATTGTAAAAGCATAAAAATTTGGACGGTCCACATTTTGCTTCTTGGAAAAAAAAACATAACACAACGTATGCAGTAACATTCTTACAGTCCAGAAGTAACAACGTTCCAGAGTCGAGTAGGAAAAGCGTTTAAGACCCAAATGAGCAGCTAGGGCATCAGTGACGTTTTGGCACCTGAGTACTAAAGCAATGACTCGGACTACAGTCTTTAGTACCAGGGAAATTTGAACACAACGCATGCAGTGACATTGTTAAAGTCCAGAATCAACCATGTTCTAAAGTCTAAAGGCTGTTCAAAGACTTTTGGCTTTATTGATGTGTGCTTCTGTATTCCCTGTCCAGGACTGTGTCCACACTCCATGCAATACTGGTTGGGCTGTTCTGCCTTTACATCCTCTTCTTCGATGAGGCAGTTAATCAGGACCCTGTATGGTAAGAGCCTGCAGTGCATGCTGGGGAGAAAGCTCCCAGCGCAGACTTCAGACACCTTCCTCAGCATAGGGGCACCATGACCCATCTGCTCTGTCTTTTACCCCACAGGGGAGATCCTACACTGGTGAAGATAAATGTGGGAATAACAACAGGCTACCTCATATCTGGTGAGATTTGTATATCTGTATATATAATATAATAATATATATATATATATATATTCGTTATACTCTTCATACTGTTGAATTCTCCTAAATGTATTATAGTCTGTATATTACTATATTTTAATTTGTGTTATATTTTCTGTCTGTAGCACTTTCCCAGTGGAGCATAGTTTCAAAGCAACTTTACAATTTTATATCATCTTCTATTATCTAAATTGAGCAAGCCTAGGGTGACAGTGGCAAGGAAAAACTCTCTAAATGTTAGAAGAAAGAAACCTTGTGAGGACCAAGACTCGAAAAGGCACCGAACTTCTTTGGTGGATTCTGTCTGTCTGTCTATCTTATCTATCTTATATATATATATATATATATATATATATATAATATATATATATATATATATATATATATATAGATATATATATATATATATAATATATATATATTATATATATATATATATATATTATTATTTCCTGTCTCCTATCTATCTATATTTCTCTCTGTCTGTCTATCTGTGTCCTCTGTATATCTATCTATTTCTTTTGTCTGTCTGTCTGTCTTATCTATCTCTATATTTCTGTCTCTATCTATCTATATTTCTGGCTGTCTATTTATATTTTTCTGTCTGTCTGTGTCATATCTATCTTAACTAAACGAAGTTATGTAATTCATAAGTTTATAGTAATAGTTTAAACAAATAGAAGCCAAATAAAAATGAACATAAAGAACCTTTTTTTACAGAAAAATATACTAAAAAATATATATACTATCTAGACTAATAATTACAGAAAATGTATATTATGAAGAGTAGAGAATATATAAACTATAGCATCAGTGTTCCATTTCGTGACGAAGATTTCTGTCCTAGTTTGTCAGCGACACTTTTTTTTCTAACGAGACGAAGAACTAAATTTAAAACTAGAGAGGTGCATTTCCTGAAGAAAATGCGAGTGTGGTTGCCACTCTGCAATGGCCCCATGGGCATCACATATCACCTCAGATTGCACCCGGGACCAAGCCTGCCGAATTTCGTTGCCGTAGATCGAAAATGCCCCAGGGGCCCCAATGCCCACCCGGGGTTTCATAGGGGCGATAAAGGCATCACATGTCACCTCAGATTGCACCCAGGACGAAGCTTGCCAAATTTCGTGGCCGTAGGACAACAACTGATTGAGTTACAGTCATTGGCCCACCCAGGGGGCCCCAGTGCCCACCCGGGGTCCATAGGGGACCCATGGGCATTACATATCAACTCAGATTTGCACCGGGGATCAAGCTTGCCGAATTTCGTGGCCGTAGGTCGATAACTGACTGAGTTAGTCATTGGCCCCACCCAAGGCCCCAGTGCCCCACCTGGGGTCCTCATGGGCCCCCTATGGGCATCACATATTATCTCAGATTGAACCCAGGATCATGCTTGCCAAATTTCGTGGCCGTAGGTCGATAACTGTCTGAGTTACACTCTTGGCCCACCCAGGGGCCCCAGTGCCCACCCGGGTCCTCATGGGCCCCATGGGCATCACAATTCACCTCAGATTGCACCCGGGATTGAAGCTTGCCAAATTTTCGTGGCTGTAGGTCGAAAACTGTCCCCTGAGTTACAGTCATTGGCCCACCCAGGGGCCCCAATTGCCCACCCGGGGTCCTCATGGGCCCCATGGGCATCAACATATCACCTCAGATTGCACCCGGGACCAAGCCTGCCGAATTTCGTGGCCGTAGGTCGAAAAACTGACTGAGTTAGTCATTGGCCCACCCAGGGGCCCCAGTGCCCAGCCGGGGAACATAGGGGCCCAATGGACATCACATGTCACCCTCAGATTGCACCCGGGTCCAAGCTTGACGAATTTCGTGGCCGTAGGTCGAAATCTGACTGAGTTACAGTCATTGGCCCACCCAGGGGCCCCAGTGCCCAGCCGGGGTCCATAGGGGCCCCATTGCCCACCCGGGGGTCCATAGGAACCCCATGGGCATTACAAAATGTCACCTCAGGTTGCACCCGGGACCAAGCTTTGCCGAATTTCTTGGCTGTAGGTCGAAAACTGACTGAGTTACAGTCATTGGCCCAGCCAGGGGCCCCAGTGCCCACCCGAGGTCCAGGGGTCCAATGGGCATCACCCATCCACCTCAGATTGCACCCTGGACCAAGCCTGCCGAATTTCGTGGCCGTAGGGTTTGAAAAACTGACTGAGTTATGATTCATTAACTTTTTTGGCCCCATTCATTTCCCTGCGGGGCCCCCCCAAAGTCCGACCGGTTAGCCCTATACAAGCACACCATTCCCGACCAGACCCAACGCAATGGCGGTGGAACGGGGTCGACATCTCGAAAGCTGCGGCAGTTGAAACGTGCCGAAAATCGTGGAATAATAATAATAAACGGAATAATAATACTTTCGGATTTCAATAGTGTGGTTGCCTATATAGGCAACCACACTAATAAATGAAAAACGACAAACTAGGACGAAATGAACTAGCACTTGTGGCAATGAATAAAAGCGAGACGAAAATGTTTGGCAGAGACGACATCCAGATCTGATTTAGCTTTGTGGACGGTCGAGACCAGTTAGGAAAAGATCCGGTCATAACTTTAGCATATGTGGAAAGGCGGGACATGTTGGGTAGCGATCCAATGCGGGAAGACGCAGACGTTTGAGCTCCGGTAAGATATAAGCAGCCTCTGTACTCAACTCGGCACCTGAGAGAAAGCGGAGGGTCGATGTATTGGCACATTTCTCATTTGATGTCCGGGAAAAACGCAACAAGCTTGAAACGGCATCTGCAGGCATGCCATCCTGAAACTGCAGCCAAGCTATCCGCATCTGAATGTCCGAGCTCCTATTTTAGCGGTATTACGGTAGTGCGCTGCAAACGCACAAACGTTCACGATGTTCAAGCCGATATTTCAACGAATAAAGTAGGGATTAAAATATGTTTCCAATTCGCGACGTGGATGTTTTACTTTGTATAAAAAGTGTTCATACTTGGAGCATTTGGGTAACATAACTCCGTTTATACTGTAATTATGAATAAATGCATATAGAGCATGCGCACATATCCGAACTCCTGAGCGTATATGTTTAATAAAGCTGTCGGAGAACTTGCACAGTCAGTGGCTGACTAAATACTTTTTTTGCCCCACTGTATTAATCTACAATCTAGAAAACATAAAAATTAGGAAAAACACTGGGTGAGAAGGTGTGTCCAAACTTTTGACTGGTACTGTGGTATAGACGGACAGAGAGTAGGGTTGTAGTTTGTTCCTTACCGCTGTTAAGATTCGGATTTTGGTAAAAATAGAAGCCATGACTATGATCTGTCGATCTGATGATAGGTTCTCCTGTTCTTTCTGTGTTTCAGATCTGCTGCTCATATTTTACTATTGGAAGGCGATAGGGGACAAGTATTTTGTAGTTCACCACCTGTCAGCATTGTATGCTTACTACTTTGTACTGGTGAGTTCCCTATTGTCCAGTAGCAGAATGTGCAGGCAAGATGGGAACGAGACGGCCGACGGTGAACAGCAGTGCCGCTCGCTCGGTGACGAGCCGTAGTCCGAGAGGGGTGCGAAGTGGATGCGAAATGTTCCCTAATGACACGTTCAGGCCTAACCAGCTGGAGTGTGATACGGAGACGCTGGTGATTCAGTACAGACCCAATCATGAGTCACTGGTCTGATCATGTTAAAGCTTCCCTGAACTCAATGACATGTTTGCGTAGGTAAATCCCATTGACTGGTCAAGCTGATGTTCATTCAGCACATAAAATGGGTGGGGTTTATAAGGCAGGCTGTTACTGAGATCCACTATTCTACCGACTGAAGCAGATCGGAGTGAGATCCCGGTGTTCTAACCAAAGTCTAGGATCCGTTTGATTAGTGATTATAAATCTGTATGATGAAGCTCTTAATGTGAATCTGATCAGTCAGAAATGTAAGGACAGAGCTACAGAGCATCAGCAGCTTCTCTGGGTTAGAGCTGGACTTACAGATAACAAACCTGCCAGAGGAACGGATCTCCGATCAGCCGCAGATGGGGTTTAATGAAAGAGTCGAGTTTAACTCCAGCAAACGACGTCTCTGTGAGGGATGAAGCTGATTCAGCATTTTTGTTGATGGGACTAAAACTGATCTTCAGTCAAGCTGTGGATCCATTAAGAGCCGGACGTTTGATTTAAAGGACTGACTTTGTTTGGCTTTTCCAGAGCTTCCAAATCCTAAAGGGGATAAACCTTTGGCTCAGGTTGGTCATTAATAGCTTCATCTTCCAAATTGAAATCGTTTTAGAAACCAATAGATTTTATAAACTCATTATAGCTTTCATTTCAGCAGTGCTTTACGTAGCTGGTTTTTAGGGCGGGGTTACTAGGTTACGTGTGTGTGCTTATAGAGCGTCGGTAATAATGTCACGGAAAATCATCTCTCAGCCAATCAGATTGCGGAGTCAGAACTTACTGTGGTATAATCAGATAATGGATAACCTCTGGGTTTACACAACTCGGGCAGTAATTGGATGTCTACTTTGCAACCAGCCAAGAATCTCTCAGAAAGGTGTGACATCAGTTTCAAACTTTAAAATAAAATAATCAAATTCTTCGTTATCTCAAGCATGTCCTGCATTTGATTCTCCCCAAAGTGTTCAATAGCCGTTTAGCAGGAGCTGCGTTTAATTCCGAGGTTGCCAGATCCTGCACGTTAAAAAACAACAACCAGGTGTATGGAAACTAATCTCTTAGTTTCTCTTAAGTTAACAAAGTCTTTAAGAATAAGCAGACCTGGCAACCGTGTTACACCCTAGGGTTTGCATGCATGCGCAGACTCAGAAAACGTCGTATGTGTGCGTATATGCGCGGAGAAATCCGATAATTGAGACTGTCCTTCTATTTCCACCTTCAAATGTGTCCTGAAAAGTTTTCCCCTCCCTTCAGCTGCCACTAGTGTACTAATTTTATAAAGTGACCCTGTGTCTTTATGTAAATCAGTTTTATTATTAGAAAGGTTTCACTTCATGAGCACTTAGTCAGCTGCCGTCCTTTTATGGGGGAGGCCAAACTGCGTCATCTTTGATATTCATAAATCCCGGTGTTAGATGCCGGGCTGGTGCAGCGGCAGCAGTGCAATCGAACCACGTTATGCTGTAGCGAAATAACGCATTACAGCTTAAATTCTCATAATCACTTTACAAATTGTTTATTTTTAAATTATGTTCTTTTTTTCCCCCCTAACATTTACAACACACTGTCTCTACTTCCTCACATGCTGATGGGCCTAAAGTACTGGGACACGGCCCCGCACGCGGCCTAAAGTACTGGGACACGGCCCCGCACGCGGCCTAAAGTACTGGGTCACGGCCCCGCACGCGGCCTAAAGTACTGGGGTCACGGCCCCGCACGCGGGCCTAAAGTACTGGGTCACGGCCCCGCAAGCGGCTAAAGTACTGGGACACACGGCCCCGCACGCGGCCTAAAGTACTGGGACACGGCCCCGCACGCGGCCTAAGTACTGGGTCACGGCCCGCACGCGGCCTAAAGTACTGGGACACGGCCCCGCTACGCGGCCTTAAGTACTGGGCACGGCCCCGCACGCGGCCTTTAAGTACTGGGGCACGGCCCCGCACGCGGCCTTAAGTACTGGGGCACGGCCCCGCACGCGGCCCTTAAGTTACTGGGCACGGCCCCGCACGCGGCCTTAAGTACTGGGGGCACGGCCCCGCACGCGGCCTTAAGTACTGGGGCACGGCCCCGCACGCGGCCTTAAGTTACTGGGCACGGCCCCGCACGCGGCCTTAAGTACTGGGGCACGGCCCCGCACGCGGCCTTAAGTACTGGGGCCACGGCCCCGCACGCGGCCTTAAGTACTGGGGCACGGCCCCGCACGCGGCCTTAAGTACTGGGGCACGGCCCGCACGCGGCCTTAAGTACTGGGGCACGGCCCCGCACGCGGCCTTAAGTACTGGGGCACGGCCCCGCACGCGGCCTTAAGTACTGGGGCACGGCCCCGCACGCGGCCTTAAGTACTGGGGCAACGGCCCCGCACGCGGCATTAAGTACTGGGGCACGGCCCCGCACGCGGCCTTAAGTACTGGGGCACGGCCCCGCACGCGGGCCTTAAGTACTGGGGCACGCCCCGCACGCGGCCTTAAATTACTGGGGCACGGGCCCCGCACGCGGCCTTAAGTACTGGGGCACGGCCCCGCACGCGCCTTAAGTACTGGGGGCACGGGCCCCGCACGCGGCCTTAAGTACTGGGGCACGGCCCCGCACGCGGCCCTTAAGTACTGGGGCACGGCCCCCGCACGCGGCCTTAAGTACTGGGGCACGGCCCCGCACGCGGCCTTAAGTACTGGGGCACGGCCCCGCACGCGGCCTTAAGTACTGGGGCACGGCCCCGCACGCGGCCTTAAGTACTGGGGCACGGCCCCGCACGCGGCTTAAAGCATTGATTTAAAGTATTGGGACATGCACCCGGCTACTGATGAGTAAAGTAATCCCCATTACACACACATTTGCAGTGTGTTCTGTGAAACAGGGCGTTTCCTGTGATATAAGTTGACCAGACGTTACTGTAGTCATAGTGGAATAAAGATACTTTGCACAATGTTTTATTTATAATTATTAATACTATTGATTTAAATGCAATATGAAATCATTTAGTGCAGTACCGTACAATGCAGTAATTCTTTGTATCTTTTATAAACCTTGAAACATTTAGCGAAAACCAGAGTGGACTGCAAGACTGCAGTTCTCTTTTCTGTCAGCAGGTGTCGCGAGGGTTTGTTCGAACTAGGTTTCTGTCATTCAGACGCGAGTAAGATGCGTGTACAGCATGCCACGATTTTTATTCTATATATGTAAGTCATTTACACTGAAGAGTTCAGGGGGACTTTAACCCAGAACAGAGCAAAAGCATCTCCAGGCAGGAATGGCAATGCTGTAAGGTCTGCTAAACGAAGCCACATCTCTGCGATTGACTGCTCACCCCTTCACCACGTCAATTCGTTATCGAAACAGAATCCGAGCAGGTCCTCGTTTGCCCCTCTCACTCACTGAAGGCCACTGCTGTTCATCGTTGGCTCTGTTGGTTTGTAACCCTCTAGGTCGCCAGGTTCTGTACCTGATTATGGCTATGATGACGATGGTATTTTTTGCATGGAATGCTCAGTGACTGTTGGCAGAAGCCGTCCTGTGTTTTCTTGCCACCTCCCTCCACAGCTGCTTTTCTCTTGCATTTCTCTGTAAGACCGGGTTGGGTGCATGCAGTCCCAGCTCACAGCTCCGACAGCTGAGACACACCAAGCCCACGTGGAAGACTTGGCCTAGACCAAGGCAAACCGATAATCCTTTCCCTCTGCTTGCCGTCGCCTCGCGTCTTCCGTGAAAAGTAGTGCTAGTCTCTGGTCGACTGGACTGCATGAATGCACGAGTTACTGGCTTTTACCTGCAGAAGCCATTGTGTTTTTAATTTTGTGTACATTTTTCCTGTATTTTCTGTTTGTAACTTAAGGGACTAAGACCTAATTATATATGGTCATTATTATTGCTAAAACAGCAAATCTAATGGTGGCCTAAGACTTTTGCACAGTATTTATTTATTTATATAAAGAAAAAATATATGCAATCCTTGATATAAATCCTTTTATATTGTGAGTTATTTATATATTTACTAAATAAATCCTTTAATTCCTAACGTATACCTTCTACACACTCCCAGGGTGTCATGTTGGTAGGGTGCTTCCAGTTGGGCAGTGTTAATGTGCTGGGTTATTAGACACGTCCCATTGTAGTACAGCGTGTATGGGTGCAGTAAGAAACTGTAGGTCATTTAGCTTAATGCACGGTTAGCATTGGTCCTTTATCAGCGTCAGTTTCTGGCCACAGGACCCTGCGTGACTGAGCCTCTCCTAGTGAAGTTCCTATTAAAGTGACCTGAGTGCATCTAAAAATATTTGGGTTTATGACTCATAGTCTTTTGCATTTAAATAGGTTTTTTCACTCCATTCATCAAATCTGTAGGCGGCAGCATTCCATTTCATGCTGGTGTGAAACGAGAAATAAAGCGAACGTGACGAGACTGATCATTTTAGTTCTATGCCCAGCCCTGAAGATTGATTGCAGTACTCAGAATTATGAGCAGCGTACACAAAGTACCCAAAACTTATTCCAAATAATCTTCTGTATGGAAAAGGTCATCTCTGGAGCAGAGGGTTAAAGCCTTCACTGAAAGGCCCAACAGCAGGAGCTCGGTGGAGCCCGGAGTTCAGGATTGTTTTTTGTTTTATACTCCTGTTACGAGCTAAAATGGGTAAAAAAAACACACATTTATATGAGGACCCTCAGCAGTAGTTTTAGTTGCGTGTTTATCAGGGGAGGCTCACCCGCTTTGTGATGTTTTGTTGTTTACAAACTTGTTCAAGAATTCTGCATTGTTTTGCATTTTGCAAAACACCGTAAGGCATTCGAATCGTGAGCAGAGGGTATCGGTGCACCCCTAGTGTTTACAGCTGGCATGAGGAGGCTAAGATGATGGGAGGATGCCAGTTTTTCAGTGCGGACTTGGTGTGTCGGGTCTAATCTCCGCTGCTGCTGCTGCTTCTGGTGGAGGGTCTGCCGTGTGCATGCAGATATGATCTGTCTCTCATGTAAACAAAAGCTGAGCTCTGTCCCACTGTCTCTCTTCCCTCTTCTGAGCTCTCTCACACATAACCGCTCTCAGACCACGCTCGCTCTGGGGGCTACAGGCCTCAGTGAATATCAGAAGAAGATGCGTTATTATTGAAGAGTGGATGCAGTCCATTGCTTTTTTGTGCCGATCCACCATCGAAGCTCTGTCTGTATTCTGCTTGTTGATGTCGACCTCACCTGCACCACCTTTAGTTCATCGCGAACGCTGTACGAGCTGCCTGTTAGCCGAGGGCTGGCAGGGTTATTGATTTGTTGAACGTTCAGGTAACTTCTGATAATGCTGAGCAACTGCAGTTTGGGTTTGATTTGGGTTTATTTAAAAGGTACACTGGGTAGAATTTGGATCTAGAAGTTAGTAGGTGAACAAAACGCAGGCTGTTCACTTTTTGACCCCACCTCCCATCGTTGCACATGTGAACAAAGCTCGGACTCTAATGCTGCGTTCGACCAAAGCTTGGAACGCCGATTCACCGACCTCAGAGTTTAATTTGAAAGAAAATGCCGTCTCAACTGGGAGCTACTACTTGGGAACTTGGAGAATGGAACCCAGCAATAAGTTGGAATTTTTTCAGCATGGCTCATCACAACAAAGCTCTTTGCTTTTTCTGCAGGGATTTCTGTATTGTTTGCGTCAGATTAATGCATAAAATCAGCTGGTTCAGTTTGTAGCGTGGACTAGAAATCAGTTTGAGCTTTTAGTGCTTAAACAAAAAGTGCTTTGTGGACGTGTAGATGCCTTCCCATTTGCACCGAGGCCGCTAATGATGCAGTTTCAAGCTCTGACTTCCCAGATCTTAGAATGAGGATCCACCAGCATTGATGGAGTTCATGTCAGTTCAGTACAAAGCTAGCTTTCAACTGATTAGGGACGCTCTAGATATTTAATATACTCACCAAACTAAAAATTTGTCACCTATGACTGAAACGTACCTAATAGTGTTCTCAAGTTCTGACCAGAATTTCCTGTAGACTGGGATTTGTGCTTCTGCTGGTAGAGCCGTATGACCGTACGCTTCGATTCCCCTCAATTCAGCTACTTCCTTCACACTATGGCCTTTGGCACGCCCAAATCCAATCACTCCTTTTTGGCGACCCATATTCCACACATTGAGCGGTACATTCAGTGCACTGTACCACCTCTTCTCAACCTATAAATCCCATCTCGCACCTCGCAGGTATTTATAGCCCAGTCATCCTCGTGCAGGGCCATCTGCAGGAGCCTTAAGTTACTAAAACCTTAAACACACAGTGTGACTCATCTTTAATTATGTTCCCACTTCAAAAGTAATCATTGTTTTCATGGACCTGGACCTTCTGGTCCATAGTCCACCAATTTGACCGCTAGGCCCCCACCTATTATAAGTAAGAAGCATAACGTGGCTTAATGTACTAAAGCAGTGAGGAACACCAAACTTCTGTTACTGCTCGTGATAAGTACTGTTCCTGCTGAAATGATGGTCAAAAGGGAAAGTAATAATTTTTGTTAGTTATTTTACTTATTATAGGTTTGAATGGGAAGAATAAAGCTTCATGTAAGAATTATTCCTTTGGTTCACAGGCTCGTCATTTCAGCAGTCATGACCTGTAGTAACAGAAGTTTGGTGATAGGACATTAAACCCCATTACGCTTTGTGTCACATTGAGTGTTTGACTCTCCCAGCTATTGCAAAGTCGGTCGAACCCGGTACGCTGCTGAAGCTCAGTATCATGCTGGTACCTTAGATGTTTAGGTGCAACCTCATTTATAATATATGTAATATATTTAAGTGGAGCCGAACTTTTGAGCGTTCATCTTCCACTAATGCTCTAATGGAGCGAATCAAAACAAAAGTACGTGATCGTATGATCGTGTCAGGATATAGTCGTGCCCGTGTATTTGAAGCATAAAATGCATTAGTAGGAACCGAGAAGTGGAATCCAAATTCTGCTTTTTAACAGGCACCAGTTCTTGGAGTTTTGGATCTGGACCCATCAGAACCCAACCCTAATAATGATAGTGTTACCCCTCAACAAGAAGTGAGAGAGTTCAGCTCCCGGATGTATCCCATTTCTAGCAGGAGGTAGTAGGTTTCATCCATCTCCCAAATGTACTCACTTGTAATTACTTTTTGATACAAAGCCCTAGGGGAATGGCATTCGGGTGACAGTGGTCGAAGATATTGGCTCACCACCTTCTGGCTGCTTCGGGCATCACAGCAGCGATGCCTACCCCGTCCTGTGCTACCCAGCTGAATCTGGACCTGTAATTGCCTCCAAATCAATCCTGGCAAACCTAATATTGAAAGGACGCCGAGTCCTGCTGTCACTGGCTACGTTCTGCCAAAATAAAGTCTAAAATGAGCAGTAGCTTGAACCCTCAGCACTCTGTGTCATTTCTGTTGTATGACACCATTTATTGTCTTGTGACTTGTCCGTTTCTTTGTCTTCGATGGTTTGTTGATGTTCTAAATACTTAAATCGTCATTATGCTGAATCTAATGGTTTTGAGAATGGACGTTGGGTGGACGGCTATGGTCCGTACAGACCAGATGACAGGCCCTGTAACCGAGCAAACGCCTTTTGTAGTGCATGTCGAAAAGAACTCACTGTTGGTGTGGCAGCTTTTCTTTCTCCTTGTTTTTCGCTTTCAGTCTGCCTCTTATTTTCCCAAGAACCTGTCCTGTCTGTCTCTGTGTTCACCTAACATGATTAATGCAGTCCCAGTTCTTCTGACCGATCAACCCTTCATGCAAAAACTACCAGCGTGGGGTGTTTGAATTATAGAAAATGGCGCAGGGCCTGACTGATCTAGATGGGCTCCTTCCTGTCTTGTCTGCTGTTGTGCTGTTGTGGAATACTGTGCAGCTCTGAAGCTCAGTTACACTATGGACTTACCAGTACCCAGAGGTACTAGCATGCACATGCTGCTGTTTAATCTTTTTTTCTTGTCTTGTTTGGTCTGTGCCCCTTTTTGAGTAAGTATTCTTAAAGCGTGCACTTTAATTTCAGCTCTAAGGTAAGTGTGCTGCCCGTCATGGACAGTGTTCGACCAGGAATGAGTAAAGGTGTGCGGGCAATACAGCCAAAGCAAGCAGTGTAACAAAGAATCAAAGACTTTGGAGCAGGACTAGCAAATGGATGCACGTTTTGACCGATGTGCTGCTGAAAACTACATTGAAACTACATTAAGGGTGTCCGAATAGTATCGTCTACGATGTTTTTATTAAGCAATATTACGAGAGGGAATGTTATAGCCTGAACCTCGAATGTATTATTGCAATTATACCACAGTTTCATTATCACTGTTTATTGTTAGATTTTAGATGAAGAGGACCGGAAAGGTCAACCATCGGCGAGATAAAATGGTTTCATTCCATCAGGCAACCTGCTGCTAAAACATGACTATGGCCTTCAGTCGTTCTAGTCAAGGAACATAATTGACCAATAACTGTTTATTATACAGACAATAAACACATATATTGATTGATAATGTTTTAATTTCTTAAGCTTATTTACATGCAGCTAATAAAATGGGTTCAATTTATAAGGAAGGCTGTTCCAAAGACACGGTTCTACAATCAGAAGGAGATTATGTCTCAAGCAGATATGTAAATGATTTGCAGGTGTGGTCTGATTAGACACTGGGTCTTTCCACAAGAGGGCGTGAAACTGCTTTGCCCTGTGCCCTATAAAAATGCTCTCAGATGCTACTTTTGGGTAGAGTGCCTCTTGGTGAGAGATCATTGACTGCTAGACATGTCTCTGACACATTTGCCCACAGCTGGGCCTAAAGATCCTGCACACTCATCGTTTGCTGAAGCTGGAGTACCAGCCGGTCCCATAAATGCCCGATTGGCGATGAATATGGTGGCGGCAGGAAAGGAAGTGTTGCAATCTGGCGGAGACATTCCTGGGAAACCCTCGCTGTGTGTAGGTGAGCATTATCCTGCTGAAAAATGCCAATTGGAAGCCCTGCCATGAGAGGCAACGTGGTGTCGGGATGTCCTGCACATATCGCTGAGTTGTTAGTGTCCCTCCTATCACTACTAGGAGTGACCGACTGTCGTATGCGATGGATTGAAGCGCTTATTACGAGGCCTACGTACTCGTGGGATCCCAAACAGAGCCTGGATTTGTCACTAAAGATGATAAGGTTCCATCCATGGCAGTCCAGATTTTTTGTTCATGACTCAACTGCAAATGAAGGTGTCTGACTGTCCATGGCGGGACACGTAATGGGTGCCGTGACAACAAATTTCCTTCTGCTAAGCACCTGAAAATGGGCAGTGACAGGGGTGTGTAGTGAAGGTGCCACCTGTGTCTGGATGGTGGACAATGAAACCGTGGGAGCTGCTTGTGTTTGTCAGTGGATCCTGAGATCCTCTCTACTGGTGGTCTGTCTGGGCCTGTTCACCAGGTGCGTGTGCCTTCACGGAACCACTGCTCCCAACACCTAACAGCTAGGTCAGAATGGCCTACAAGTCACCTCCAACTAGTCACTTCATCAATGTGGAGTGTTTTATTAACATAGTTGAAGTAGTATTATGGATTTTGCCTCTTTTGCTGCATCTGGGCCAGGACAACTAGCCATGATGGACTGAACAATGAATTCTGAATGATATCAGAGAATCCTAAAGGAAAATGTCAGGACATCTGTCCATGAACTGAATCTCAAGAGAAGGTGGGTCATGCAGCAAGACAACGACCCTAAGCACACAAGCCGTTCTACCAATCAATGGTTACAGAAGAATAAAGATCATGTTTTGGAATGGCCAAGTCAAAGTCCTGACCTTAATCCAATGGAAATGTTGTGGAAGGACCTGAAGCGAGCAGCTAATGTGAGGAAACCCACCAACATCTCAGAGGAATGGTTATAGGTGCACATGGGGGCACACCATATACTGAAAGCAGCAGTTCGAATACTTTTGCCACTCACAGACGTTTAGTATTTAATGTTGGATCATTTTCTGCGGCAAATAAATGACCAAGTATGTTTGTCTCACTTATTTAAATGGGTTCTCTTTATCTACTTTTAGGACTTAATGTTTTAGCTCATTATTTATACAGAAATACAGTGGAACCTCTGAATTGGAACTTCTGGAAATCCATTCGAGTTTGGATTTGTTTGAAGTCTGAATTGAATTTCCACATAAGAATTAATGCAAATGGAATTAATCCGTTCCCGACCTCGAAGTGATTGTTTTTTACACCTATATTTGTATATAATTAATGACTAAAAGCATGAATAAAGCAACGGAATGCAATATAATACATAAAATCAATAAAGACATAGAAGTACGGTGGAATGAAGACTGAAATAACATTGCAGTTATTCTGGTTTGTCTCGGCCCTTGTACAGAAGTTGTCTAGAATATTTCCTGAGCATGAATCACCAACTTATCAGTTCTAGTTTAGATGCTGTTTGCTGCTTCTCATTAGCTGTGTAACCTGCACTTTGCACAGTGACCAAGCTGAATCTAACCTAATCTAATCTAATCGCTGTCCTTGAGATGGTGTTTAACTGCCTAGGCTGGGTCTAAAATGATCTCTGGTCTTAAATAAGTAGATGTATGTATAGCAAGCAGTCAGAAAAGTTGTTCACAAAAGCCAAAGTCCCCTTTTTTTGTTAATAAAAATGGGGATTTGGATCTTTATTTATATATAGAGTTTGATTAAATGTGAAGTGTTGTGGCGGTTTTGCAGGAGGATCGTGTCTCATGCCTAAGCAAAGCTCACTGTTTTTGTACTTCGTCTGAACTCCAAATGGAGAATAAGTTATGTGTCGTTTTATTTTGTCTGTCATTGTGTGTTTTTTCTTCACTGTTTTGTTCCAGGGCCAAGGATTGTTGCCTTATTTTGCTAACTTCCGTCTGCTTGCGGAGTTTTCCACGCCGTGTGTGAACCAGCGGTAGGTGCTACAAGGCTTTCTGTTTAATAAGCTGCGTGACTTTTTCAGACTAAGTACTCTGCATGGCCAAAAGTATGTGGACTGTGGGGCTGGTCAAGTCAAGTTTGCTTGTATAGCTCTTTTATAATAGAACATTAGAGGTGTAACAATACCAGGGCTGTCATCAGACGGGGGTAAAAAGCAGCACAAATTTATGACAGGCGTTACATTTCCCATGATGTCCCAGCATCTTTCTGTCAGAGATGTTTTAAAGAAAGTAAGGATGTGCAATTAATAAAAATTCTTTAGTGTTAATTTGTTCTTTATTTCTCCTCCATGGCAGGGTGACGCCCACTTTAGTGTTAAATCACTTAATCTATTCAGTGGCTTATTTTTTATGCACAGTTGTGCCCCTAAAACTGATGGGCAAGTGGATACTGTGTGCCCCAGTACAACAAGTAGTCTAGAAATGCTCCTGAATGATACAGTCTGCTCACAGTTCAATTCGATTCATGATACCGAGTTCACAATTAAATTTTCTTACAATACTGCATTTGATCAAAGACGAAATTCCTTATTTAGTTCTGGAGTGTAAACAGTGTGAACATTTTCTTGTGAAACTTTTTAAGCAAAAAAAAATCCCCTGCAATTAAATGACTAGAAACGGAGGTCTAAAATTGTAAACAAAATATTGTAGCTTCACCATATATTAAATAACCGAAAGAAAACGCACCTTTTGTATTTGTGAAGAATAACAATTCAAAAATGTACTTTTCTTACAAAAAGAATCTTGTTCTCTGTAATTAAAAGACATTAGGAGGCGTTTTAGTTCAGTTCAGCATTTAAACATCCTCAGTCCCAAGTCCCCCACTTTCCAATGCAGAACTGAAGATCATGACGTTTGGGAGCATGACGTAGGATTGCACCCTCTGGTGTTCAAAAAATGCAGTTGCATTAGATGGCATGATAAACAGAACACGCGTGGTGTCGTCCTATCATCACATTTAGCAGTGTTTCGTTACACCTCTATAGAATGCTGGTTTTGAGAGGCGGCAGCCCTGCTGGTGTGGTAGTTAAACTCCCACCTCTGCTCGTGGATCAGCAACATTGATTGGCTGTTAAAAGGCAGATTTTAACTTCCTATTATAATTGTAAAGCCGCCCGTCATCAGCCAGAATGGACGTTGGTCGGATGGTCATAAAATGGCGCTACGCCTACTAGCGATGCATCCTAAGATATTACATCATCATAAGTGACCCCAGTTCTGCTGCCAGGGTTCGTCTATGGAACCTACCTAGTACATACTTGGCCATGTAGAGTTTGTTGTAAATCATGTGTCTTTTACCTATTTTATCATTTGAGGTCTGATTGAAATCATGTTTTGGTGATTTATTATATGAAAAGACATTGGGCAGAAGTTCGGGCACCTTTTCTGACTAATCAGTGTTATGTAAGATCTCCTCCTCTTGTTAATGATCAAAAGATTGACTCCCTGTTGTGCCGGTCTTTCCTCTTGAGGCCTCTGAGCAACGCTGGTAACCCTCAAGATTAATTTGAGGTCACTGAACAGGGGGTTTCTGCCAAATGCTGTAAATATAGTAGTTATTTGAAAAAGTTGGTCACAATTTTTTTCCTAAATTGTCCTGGTCAGGGTGGGAGCTTTGGTGCTTATCCCTGGAGAACACGGCACAGGTTAGGACTTTTCACACCGAGTCAGATTTTATGGACAAAAAAAAGTATTGAGAAAGTGAGTTATGTGAGTAACTCGAGTATGTTAAGGCCGTCCTTCACACCGAGTCCGACTCTGACAGACTGAAACGCTGTGTAAAACGTTTCATCCGAGCCTGTTCTGATTTCTGCATTGTTCGGATGCATGGTGGTGGCCTAGTGGGTAAGTTGCTGGACTATGGACCAGAAGGTCTAGGGTTCAAATCCCATCTCTGCCAAGCTGCCACTGTTGGGTCCTTGAGCAAGACCCTTAACCCACAATTGCTTGGATTGTAAGGTTGTATCTATTGTAAGTCGCTCTGGATAAGGGCGTCTGCTAAATGCTGTAAGTGTAAATGTAGTAATATCAAGTCGACCAATCAGAGCTCGGTTGTCGGGCAGAACAGCTCAAGAGCTTATAGGACGAGCAACACTGAGTAAACACGGATATTAAAGAAAGGATCTGGTGGATTAGAACTGAAAGGCTGGAGAATGATGGTGATAAAGCTCACAGGGACTGGATGGAACCGTTTGATTGTTTATCTAAGAGCATTCTGATCTGTTCATGATCACAAAAACACACACTAGAGCGTCCTGCACTCATCATTTTTAAGTTGTTGATGTGAAAAGGACAAATTGCGACAAATTTCCATGACGCATTAAGAGAAGGGAAATTAAAGAAAGCAAAAGCGGACATGGAGTTTTCAGTGTTTGGACAAAAAACGTAGCGCACTCGGTGTGAAGGTCCCACTACGTTACAAATGTAGCTGGTGTAAAAAGGCTTTTAAGTGTCGCTGAATATAAATGTGACGTACATTTGAAGTGCCCGAACATCTGCTCAGGACTCTCTGAGCATGCTGTGGTTGAATGCCGTTCCAAAGCTCTGTTAGGTCACTGTGCTTGCCTGTGTTTTGCAGCTGGTTCTTTGAGGTGTTAGGTTACCCCAAGTCGTCCCGGCTCAACATTGCCAACGGCGTGCTGATGGCGTTCGTGTTTTTCATGGTGCGCGTGGCGGTCATGCCGGTTTACTATGGCCGCATGTACTCTGTGTACGGCACCGAGGCCTTCTACCGGGTCTCGTTCGGTGGCCGCTGCGCTTGGATCTTCTCCAGCTTCTGTTTGGACATCATGAACATCATGTGGATGCACAAGATCGCTCGGGGATGCTACAAGGTCCTGCGCTCGGGCCAGCTGGTCAAACCGCAGACTCAGGAGAACGGGAAAACCGACTAAGCACGGGAAAACTGTAACCAGTTCGTCGGGGAAGGCTTTCTGTGCTCCGGGGTCGTCTGTCAGGGAGCGGGAGCGCAAACCGGACCGTTCCTTTTGCTTGGGAGATGAAGCTGGTGGGAGAAATAAATCGAGAGCAATACTTGCAGTACAGTACCGCCACGTGGAGTCCAGTTATGGCTCTGATGCCAGGCTGGAGGTCTTCTGGAGGCTCTGAGATTCCACCCGCTTTGTGGTGTACGGGCCTGACGTACTGTACAAGCGATGCTTGAAGCTCAGAGGTCTGCCAAAGCACTGGGTCGTTTCCATTGGACTTAATCAGGCCTTTGTTTTAACCTTCATTTTGCCGAACTGAGCGGTAATCCTTCTGAAAAATGTGCCACGCCCTGCCACATCCAAACTGCCACCACTGCCATCTGTACAGTGTCCAAATCATTCCGCCAATTAAGCACGTACTGTGAAAGGATCCACCCACTCAGCACCGGACCACACCAGGACTCGCTCTGATCACTGACCGGTCGGGAACAGGACACCGTCTTCAGGGCGGGAAGGGTTAACTGTGAATCTGCATGGACTGTTTACATTTACTGAAAGATTTTATACTCTGGCTCTGGACCTTGGAAGATGAGCTATGAAGGGGTGTTTACATGTTAGGTCTGAGACGATCGCAGTGAGCGACTGTGGCTCTGTGAGTAATTACCTGCTCATTTTCTCCAGGGACGTCTTGGTCTTAATTAATGGGCATCAAGGCAGGGATGCAAGGCTGTACTTCCTGTCTTTCTTCAGGATAAGAACTGCTCTGGGGTCATGATGGGGCGCACAGCTGTACGGGTCAAGGTTTGATCCTGAGCTTTGGTTCCTGTCTGTGTGGGATTTGGGTTCGTCAGTCCGTCTACCTCCAAAGTTATCTCCGACCTCCCAGTAGGAGGCGCCGGTGACTTTTTATTGGGTTATTGTATTTGTCTGCTGAACGACCCTTAACTTCTAAGCTCAGTTATAATTCACCTCGACTAACACCATCTGCCAAACGCTTAACTATTAGTATGTAGATTCCGTTTAGGTTATTTGGATGGACGTTTTAATATTTGGGTGGATGTTTGGATTAGTTGGTTGGAAGTTTAGGTTATTTGTGACATTTAGATTAGGCAGGCGTTTGGATTACTTAGGTGGACGTTTGGAATATTCGGCTGTTTGGATTATTTGGGTACGCTTTTAAATGATTTGGGTGGGCATTTGGATTATTTGGGTGGGCATTTGGATTATTTGGGTGGGCGTTTGGATTATTAATTGGATTATTTGGGTGGGCGTTTGGATTATTTGGGTGGGTGTTTGGATTATTAATTGGATTATTTGGGTGGGCGTTTGGATTATTTGGGTGGGCGTTTGGATTATTTGGGTGGGCGTTTGGATTATTTGGGTGGGCGTTTGGATTATTTGGGTGGGGGTTTGGATTATTTGGGTGGGGGTTTGGATTATTTGGGTGGGGGTTTGGATTATTTGGGTGAGGGTTTGGATTATTTGGGTGGGCGTTTGGATTATTTGGGTGGGCGTTTGGATTATTTGGATGCGCTTTTAGATTATTTGGGTGGGCGTTTGGATTATTTGGGTGGACATTTGGAATATTCGAGCATTTGGATTATTTGGGTGGGCATATGGATTATTTGGGTACCCTTTTAGATTATTTGGGTGGGCGTTTGGATTATTTGGGTGGGCATTTTAGATTATTTGCCCCCCCCCCCCCCCCCATTTTAGATTATTTGCCTGGACATTTGGAATATTCGAGCATTTGGATTATTTGGGTGGGCATATGGATTATTTGGGTTACCCCTTTAGATTATTTGGGTGGGCGTTTGGATTATTTGGGTGGGCATTTTAGATTATTTGGGTGGGCATTTGGATTATTTGCCTGGACATTTGGAATATTCGAGCATTTGGATTATTTGGGTGGGCATATATGATTATTTGGGTACCCTTTTAGATTATTTGGGTGGGCGTTTGGATTATTTGGGTGGGCATTTTAGATTATTTGGGTGGGCATTTGGGATTATTTGCCTGGACATTTGGAATATTCGAGCATTTTGGATTATTTGGGTGGGCATATGGATTATTTGGGTACCCTTTTAGATTATTTGGGTGGGCATTTGGATTATTTGCCTGGACAATTTGGAATATTCGAGCATTTGGGATTATTTGGGTGGGCATATGGATTATTTGGGTACCCTTTTAGATTATTTGGGTGGGCGTTTGGATTATTTGGGTGGGCATTTTAGATTATTTGGGTGGGCATTTGGATTATTTGCGCCTGGACATTTGGAATATTCGAGCATTTGGATTATTTGGGTGGGCATATGGATTATTTGGGTACCCTTTTAAGATTATTTGGGGTGGGCGTTTGGATTATTTGGGTGGGGGTTTGGATTATTTGGATGCGCTTTTAGAATAATTTGGGTGGATGTTTGGATTATTTGGGTGGACATTTTAAATATTCGAGCATTTGGATTATTTGGGTGGGCGTATGGATTATTTGGGTACCCTTTTAGATTATTTGGGTAGGCATTTGGTTTGTTTGGTTGGCCGTTTGGATTACTTCGGTGGACATTTGGGATATTCGGGCGTTTTGGATTATTTGGGTAGACTTTTAGATTATTTGGGTGGGCGTTTGGAATTTGGATTATTTGGGTGGCCGTATGTATTATTTGGGTACGCTTTTAGATTATCTATGTATGCTTTTAAATGATTTGGGTGGGGTTTGGATTATTTGGATGGGCATTTGGATTATTTGGGTGGGTGTGTTGATTATTTGGGTATGCTTTTAGATTATGTGAGTGGGCATTTGGATTATTTGGGTATGCTCATGTTGAGCTGTTGAGTAGCTCAGGATCAGTCAGCCTCATCAGGTTTAAACCTTTCTACTTTAAGTCTTTATGGTAAAACTGAATAGGGGTTTTACTTCCTCAACACTTAACCAGAAGTGAAAGACCACTCTTGGACTGTAGTGTTTTATGGGTGGTCAGTATAATCAGGCAGGTTTCAGGGGAGTATACAGCATTGTTGATCCAATCAGATAATCAGATTTATAACCTAATCCCTAAAAACCTGATTCTCTGTGTTGAAAAAATGTTATTACTTCCTTGGGGGAGTGTAACATTTGTAGTGCACGGGCATTTATAATAATGTCCCAATCAGTCTGACTCATGGTTTCTGGTGGAGAATAAAGCATTGTTTAACTGCCTGGTACATCAGGAGTAGTCAGAAGTAACTTAATCCCTAGTAATCTGATCCGCTATGATGAAATAATAGTGTTTACTTTTGTAATGCCCTGTCCTCAACCTGAAGTGAGAAACTGGTTTGGAATTATGGGTAATGCAGTTCAAATTTTTGGTTTTCTGCATTTAGACGCTTTTTTAATAAATGTCGTTGCAGTTTCTACGAAAGCGTATTGTTTAACAGTCAGGTAGCTCATGGTTAGTCAGTCAATTTAAAGGTTTGATTCTAGAACTGATCTAGGATTGTGGGTAATGTAGTCCGTAACCTGGTCTGGCTGACTTTTGTGTGAGTAAATACTGAAATGTAGCAGTGTGGTAGCCCATGATGGGTCACAACACAACAAATTCAGATTATTTATGGAGAAATTGATGGCATTTGACTTTCTGTGCTTCACCTGAAGACCAAGGCTGCTTTGGGATTGTGGGAAATGTAGTGCTTTATCGTGTTTTATTTTAAACCTTTACCTTGGGTCTTCAGTAATTACACACAGTACTTTAATAAAAAAATGGAGTCAGGCTGAGTTGTAACTTCTTTGTGCTATACAGTCTGGTAGCTCAGGGTTAGTCAGATCCTCTGTTCTTAGTACTTCACGTTGGTCTTAATGGATTGTTGAACTTGAAATCAGGCCGATTTGTTTGCCTTCTCTGCAATTCATCTGGTAGCTTCTGATCAATCAGTCTTACTAAAATAATCTGATTCTTTATGGACGAATTCGATGTGGTGTTTAGTCTGTGCTCGACAGGAAGTGTGAGGCAGCTTTGCGCTTATGGGAAACGGTCTTTCTCTGGGCCTTCGGTTTAATTCAAAATGAAAATGAGTCTTTTAATAGAAATTATAAATCAGGCTCGCTAATTGCTTCTATCAGTGTAGGGGTGTAACGATGCACTCTAGTCACGATTCAGTTCTGGTTCAAGATTCGTTCTTCTCCCAATTATCGATTTTACATTCAATAAAAGACATTACTTTTTATTTCTGAAGTGTAACCAATGCAAAACAATACACATTTTCTTCTATAAGCTTTTAAACAAAAAACTTCAGTCCCCTGCGATTAAAAGAAATGGCTGGAAACAGGTTTAAATTGTAAATAAAATGCTCTATGGTGGCTTCATTGTATCTTAAATAACTCAGTGAAAGCATTCCTTTATTTCTGAAGTAAAAATCTGTGTGCACGACGCATGATCGCGCCCCCCGGTGTTCAAAAAAGGCAATTGCTCTCGATGGCGTAATAACCAAGGACCCATAAGATGCATGGCGTCCCATACAGCCCTAGTGTGCAGTCTTACTAAAAATCTGATTTTCCATGGAGAAAATGAGCAAGCCATTTACCCTCCTTAATGTTGTTCTCAACCTGCTCGGAATTGTGGGAATTGTAGGAAATGGTGGGAAACGTAGCTCGTGCTGAGCCAGTCTTATCAGGTTTAACTTCATCCCTATAAATCGAGCTCCGTGGTTCGCTTTTGTTTGTTTGTTTTGACCTTCCTGAAGGCTTTGCTCTGATGTTTCCACGCTCACATTCCTCACAGGTCCGCTGGCGTCCGCTGTACAGTCGATCCGCGCATGACGTGTTGTGCTTCTCTGAATGTTATGCCTTGTAGATAGGAGTTATTAATGCCTACGCACAAATGCGCGCTCACTTCTCTGTACAGTCAGATGATATTTTTGGGAGATTGACTTTATCGGCGTGCTTTGGTTCCTCCTTGGCTGGTTTCTCACATTGGAAGGGGAGGGGGTGTAAAGAACTCTTCCTTTCTGCATCGTACTCTATTTATGTGATCCAGTCCAGGAGTGAAGCAGCATGTACCTGTGTATTTATTCTCTTAGAGGATGACGTGCCGTACGGGGAAGCGGAGCGTCTCCATGGACCATAGAGGGAGAGTAAAAGGAGTCGACGAAATTATTAAGACACGTGTAGATCAATCACACGCATCCAAACTGGGCTACACTGAGTGTGTGTCACATGGTATTGTATTTTATTAACTGAAAGAATGTATTTATCAGGTGTGGATGTGTACGCGAATGATCCGCTCTTAAAAAGGGTTAGAAGCTCTATTTTTTAATGGCTGAACTACTTGAATCCTTGCTCTACCTTACTGTTAAAAAGGAGCTCTAATTTCCGTTCTGTATGTGCCAGTGGAATCATTGTTGTTTTGCAGAAATATCTCGTGTACATTCATTATTTTCGAATTGCGTCACGTTTGCATGTCTCTGTTTTTGCCACAAGGTCTGCCGTTTTGCCTTCTCGTTTGGTTCCGTGTGTAATTCCGGTGCACCAGCATAAGAACCGTCTTGATCTGAGTTGCCAAATTACTAGACGTTTGTCATTTTATTGCATGTTTACAGCTGTTATTTCCTCTGGTTCCTCCTTCACTTCTCCCAGCACCGAATAAAACCGTGCCGAATGATCTCGTATTAAATACGCTCCATGTTCAAAAGTTTGCGGACGCCTGGAAATCGCAGCCAAACCGTGAGCGTTAATATCGAGTCAAGTCTCGGCTAGATTAGGGATTCACTTGCCGTATGCGGTGACCCGGGTTGCAAGGATGAATGGACCTCATTTGCTGGCACTGTAACAGCATGCCCTGTGATGGACTGGCATCAAATGTGCCCAGTAAGTAATGGGATAGGCTTCCACGACCCTGCATAGGATGAGCCGGGATAAAATGGGGCACAATTTAACCAGTGTGGTCAATTAGAGGAGACAGATTTGCCATTTATATGTTTTTAGGTTTTATTTTCAATGTTAATTTTTCTGTGTCTGGTTTGATTTGGTTTAACTGTGAAGTGTGTGAGCTTATAGCTGACTTAAAAGTTTTTGTTCTGACATTAAAAGCCATTTCTACATGAACATCCTTCATGCACTGAAAATGTGAAAACTGAGAGTTTGTGATTTATTGTTGTGGTGTGTTTTTATGTATTCATTGTGTTTTTTTAATTATTTTTTAATTTGTTAATGCAAATACATTTCACCGGGTGTATTTTGTTTGGTCCATACACTACTTACATGGATCCAGTTCATCCCAGAGGTGTTGGATGAGTCAAGTCTAGTTTTTTCCCACTAAACTCAGCAAAATGTTTCTTCATGAGAACTTCTCTATGGAGAGGAGTCTGTGCCAACTTGAAACGCCAAACCTCTTTCATTACATTCCAGTAAATTAGTCATACTCCTAAAAACAATACTTTTTACAATGGAGCATTTCCTCAAAGCAGCTTCACAGTCCTTGAACACGCCTAGGATGGCAGTGGCTAGGAAAAACTAACGTTGTAAGGACAGAACCGAGGGAGGATCAAGACTGAAAAAGGGCACCTAGCATCCTTGTGCCAAGTTAAGTTTATAATAGTAGTTTAAATAAACAGAAGACAAACATGAGAATTTTGAGAAAATGTCGTACTTAAACAAGATGATGGATGACCTGGATAAGTGGTTAATAAAGGGTGCTGAACTTTCCCTTATTATTGCTCCACCACCAAACTATGGTGCCACTCACCTGAGATCTGAGCCCTTGTCTGTCTAAAGTTCTTGAATGCCTGTATGCTTCATGTTGTAGCTGAAATAGCCAATGCATTCATTAGGAGGGCTGTCTACATACTTTTGGACATGGAGTGTAACCTTTGTGGATGAATTGAGCTTTTCTGTTATGGTTCAATTCAAAGGTCTACAAGGTCTCTTCAGGTACATGTTAAGTATGAGACCTAATCGCTTCAGTCATAACTGTAGTTCAGGTTTTCTCTCTCTCTGGATAAACTATAATACTGGCGACTCTGGACTACGTCATGACCTAGCTGTGTTCACTAGACTCTGATTTTGATTACTCGGCTGAAAAAACATCTGTACATGTTCGCATGGATCTTGTGTTGTCTGGATATTTCTGTTTCATTTTCCTGTCATGATGTTTAACCTGTTACTCAAGGTTTAAGGACAGAAAAGGGATGCTTGAAGAAGGACCAAGAGTTTGATTTGCGTATCACTTAATCTTGACATTAATCTTAATGCCTTGTGTCCCAATAAAGCAATATATTCACTTTGATTTGGGTTGTTCCTGCTTCCATCGTCAGTGACATCTGCACTGATTGTATCCTATATCACAATAGCCAAAGTAGCTGGTACCTCGGGTCTCGTTGTTAATCTGTTCCAGAAGGTTCATCGAGTGCCGAAAACGAGTACCAAGATCATTTTTCCCATGAGGAATAATATAGATTGAGTTAATCTGTTCCAGACCCTCAGAAAATCCCCCTGTATGAGGCATTATATGCATTAATGGGGTTGTACTAAACACTGTGCAGACACAGATAAAAAAAAAAACAAGCAGATGAAATACAAGTTATTGTTTATTGTACGTCATGAAAGCGCTATTGTGATTCTCATTTTTTTTCCTTTTTGGTTGGCTACCTTCACTAACCTTCTTAGGACCCATGGTGCCTTATTTGCGCTATGAACCTATGTGAAAATAAAAAATATGAGAAAGTTTACACTGGATTTTAGTGGAGATCTGCTCTGAGTGATAGCTATTGTGAGACTGACATGTTTCAAAAGGTATGACTGTACAGTGGTGCTTGAAATTTGTGAACCCTTTAGAATGTTCTATATTTCTGCATAACTATGACCTAAAACATCATCAGATTTTCACACAAGTCCTAAAAGCAGATAAAGAGAACCCAGTTAAACAAATGAGACAAAAATATTATACTTGGTCATTTATTTATT